>DWHK01000495.1:0-13804 GCA_018247855.1 Graphium androcles | reverse complement strand
TAATATACATTATTTATTTTCATATATACACCAAAGTTAAGGGCATATGGCGTGTATTTTATTATATAGGAATGTATATTACATATTAGTTTTTTTTTTTTGTAAAAAAACTTCGAAAGTTTTTGCTTCACGTATTAATATAGATACAGGTCGTCCGATAAACGACATTGACAAAATGTCAGGGCTCATCCGGACAGTCAGCCAATAAAAATTGCGCGTGGGAGGCAAGCAATTTACAAAGTTTGCTTTTTATGAGTAAAACGATTAGGAAAAATTGTCCGTGTCACCGACAACGACCTTTTGTAATTAGTACGAACACAAAGGAGATTGACGTAGCTAAGGTAATATCATTTTGTCTTGAAAATATTAATACTTATAATTTTTATGAGATCTGTTATTATTCAAACAGTGGCATAACGGGAGTGCCGACAGAAGTGAAAATTTTAACAATTCCTTGTGTATTTTCTGACATAAATATATGTTTGTTTCTATTTCATTTCTTTTGTTTTTCCCATCTCAAAAAATGTCAACATGCATGTGTATCTATGTACGTACATACACAATATATGTACATACTTATATACACAGGTGTCGGTGACAGTAACGATAACAGTATCGCAAGTTCAATTGTTTTTTTGTATCTCAAAAATGCCTAACGCGCCTAAAGAGGTTTTTTGTCTGCTCGTTTTGTCAATCTTTCTATAAAAATAAATAAATAAAAATTGTAAGACGTTCAAAGGTTTTGTAAAAAAGACGCTTTAACCGTGTTTATTGTATAACTGATGTCTCTATGAATTTTACTTAATAAAAGCTATAGTTGAGTCAAACACACGCTGCCAACGATGCCATAATTTTATTTATGCTCTAGGGAGACACGTGCAGTGCGTCACTTATCGATAACCGTTCATTCTATACCTTTTAACAGTATTAATATTGACACTACACTGGTATCTCACTCCCCCTCTGCAAGTGTGACAGAGAGGCCTACCACCACATTTTATTGTATCGCGGCCAGCGAGTATTTGACTTAATTATAGTGCGTACGTCTCTCTTGGTATATTTCCGACACTAATATTTAAATCAACTGTCGTTTAAAGCAAGAATTCACTCAACTGCAAGTTTTAGCAAGTCAGATTTAATTAATGGATTGAGGGCATTCTCAACGGCTTTCTGTACTTCAAACCCTGACGTCAGCGCGGCGAGGCTACTTCAGTAACAACTGCTAATATTTTCGTACTGTAACTTAAAATTATTATGAACTTTTTATCTAGAACATAGTTTTTTGACGGATAATGTCTTATAAATCGATGAACGCCGTCTGCACGCACGAAAAAGCATGACTGTCATGTTCCGCCTGAGCCGAGAGTGCAAGCGAGAGAGCGAGATGCGGAACAAGCGACAGAGAGGCACGATCGGCCTAATCGTTCAGCATGTTGGCAACTATATCTCTTCCACTCCATCGGCCGATGCGTCCAAGTAGAAGAGAGACAGCTTATGACGCTATCACGTAAAGTAATCGTCCGTAAAACAGACAACCAATTTTTTACCTAGGACTGCAAAATAAATTTAAGACAGTAGCCTATAATCAACCAGGGCTATAAGCATAAACATAGATGCAATATAAATGTGATGCTAGGAGCCCAAGGGAAGAAAAGGGGTCTCAGAAGAAAACAGGCCTAGAAGTAAAATTAATTGACAAAATCAAGAAGAACGCGAAGGTAGCCGAGCACAAGCTATTTATCACATAAATATTTTGCACAATAATAAAATTTGATATTAAACCCGTCTGAACAGAAATAGAGAGTTGTAACTGAATACCGATTTTTATTGATGTTCGGTCATATATTTGTATATCACCTCTTTAGATCTTTTTTTGTGAAAAGGGATTTTACAAATAATTTAATTCCTTAAGGTAAATTAATAATTTCTCAAATAAAACATAATACATAATTAAATATGAAACAAGGGACTGACATAACACACATAGCGCCATCTAGGAAGTGTTGGCAGTACCTACCAACAGTACTAGTTTCGAGTATTTTATAATCTTCAAAGAAGGGAAATTATAAGAAGATAAGTCAAACTGAAGAAGTAATGTATTATAAATCATATTGACATATTTCTTAGTATGCCAGTAATTATTCATTAAGCGTTTCAATAGCCTCATAAGACAATTTAGTTGACTCATTAACTATTGTAGTCATTATTGGTAATCCCGAAACGAGTCACGTTGTATTAATAGTTTGCCATTTGACATTACATATAAAAACTGTTAGAAATTATTATTTAATGTTTTTAATCTCGTATATTTTATTGTACAACAGAAACTTGGGCAGTTGCCCAATTGTTCTTAGAAAGAAACCTTACAGAAAGCTGAGTTAAAGAAATCTTCAACTTGAAGGAACTTACTTCAAACGGATTCAGTATTGTAATTACGTTTTATTTTTGAGGCAGCGATCGAAGCGAGCAGCAATTGGAGTTTACACATTTTATGAATATTAGATATTGAATGTTTATATGTATGTGTGTATGTTCTACGATAACTGTGGTACCAATGCTCCAAATTAAATCAAATTTGGAATGTATGTATGTAATAACGAACTTAAAAATTGTAAGTATTTAACTTATAATTTCTAAGTTCGCTGGGCATCAAAATTGGTTCAGTAGTTTATGAGATATTGAAATAAATGTGAAATAATTTCAATAAATAACATAATCGCGAGGTTTAAGCTCGCGACGGATTAGTAGTACATGATAATTCTGAAGTCAAACTAGACTAGACAGATAAAGCTTTGACAGCATGAGACATTGATAAAGCCATTACTGTTGTTTATCAAGTATTTTGGCTGAATGTCTAGTATCACCGTCGAATATTGTGAAGCACGCCTTAAGTATTTGCGGTATCGGCTTGCAAATATCTGGCACAAGGGATCAATCGTCAATCAAACGCAAGGTGAGAGAGTAACTGTCGGGTGCTATTTTAGCATCATCGAAGGTAATGTTGATACGCGCTTTCGGCCCAACTCTCTCACGCGAGGCAACGGAGTTATGGTATAAATAAACACACCCGACTCTGCCAACGTTATGGTCTACGTCGGAGGATCGCGTTTACAACGCCAGGGATAGGTTTCATGCACTCACGGTTGATTTTAACGACTTATTTGCGAATCGCTGGCAAGAAATATGTGACATGTTTTGGGTAGCCTAAAACAACATTCTAGATGTCTGGCTACGTAACAGAGAAAAATCGTAGGGACTGCCGATAGAAGTGTAAACTTATAACTGGGAATTTTAGTATTAAAATTTGAAATTTCACAATGTTTAAATTAAAATTACCGATGTCAATCTGGTTTTCACATCAATTGATACCCCGCAGCAGCAGCAGTTGTACAATACATCACCTGTAGCTATCTGTAGCTATCTACATATACATATATACTGCCATTACGCATGTCGGTGACGCTAACTCACAATTTTCACTGACCCAAAAAACGTCTAACGGGCACAGTCAACATGAGCATGTGGTTGACGAAACCCATATGATTTTTCCGTACCAAAAAGTGCCCAACGCGGCTAAAGAAGTTTTCACTTGATAAATTCTTTACTAACTTCTCGCTTCTTTCTGATGGAATGCGTAGTTTTTGCGTTGGTATTCGTATAGAAAAAAATCATAATACGCTCAGCTTGTATTAGAATTTACATACAATAAACTTTGGCCGGATTCGCTCTCGGTAACTTGATTTATGTAGACCGGACGAATAATTCATGAACAATGTTTTTTTTTCCTTCTCCTCAATAATTATGATAATCGCGCCAATAGATAAACACGCATAAATTCGAACGCCGTTAAAACGGAGGAGATATGACGCGGAGAAAAAAAAAACATAATTATCATAGTGACAATGATCTCGGTCGACACGGGGCGGCGTTAATCGTATTTCGACTGTTCCTTGTTTTGGTACGTAAAGAAATTATCGGCACCGCTCGTTATCGCTTCCTGACGCGTTGCAGAGCGAGACGTGTCGCGGGCGTTGCGAGTGTCAAAACACATTTGGCTACGGGATGAGCGTTATGAATGGACGGGCGTTTGTTGTGGAGCGGCTTACGTAACGTCTGCGCGGTGGTACCGAAGCCGCGAACACTTCCGAAGGCCACCGGCACAAAGCGTGCGCCGCATATCTGCCACGCGCCCCGCGATTTCCTGTTCGACCGCCGTCGGCTTACATCACTGCTCTTAGAAGCTGCAAGGGGTCCGTTGCTACGCACTCCTTCAGGCCCGAATTGTTATTACCTCATCGCCATACCTCGAGTGGCACGGTGTCCGCGTATTGAATATGGACAGTTTAATTGTATCGTTCGATGCAAATAGAGCGTGAGCTGTCGCTCCGTCCTTTAGCGCTCCTCGCTGGGCTCCGGGATTGTGACGCGCGCACCGGCCCGTGCTGAAATTCAGCCGGATCGGGCGACGGTTTAATTGTTTTCTGCATTCTTAGTCTATCCGATTCGTCTGAATAATCGGGTAATATTCGCTTCGATGCGACCAGTTGATATATAGTAACTTACATTTAATGTTGCGGATGGCTTGTGCAACATTAAGAATTTGAGTCACCATTTAGATGGTAACGCGATTGCGATGAAGCTTTTTCTTCTCCTTTCTTTTAAACTTTATCCCGTAGAGGTTTTATCATTCGAATAAAGCTGCAAAATGTGCAACAATACAAACGTTTTCAATACAAATAAACAGCGGAAATTATATGCCTCAAGAACCCACTTTACATAAAAACTATAACATTTACATTAACGTTAATAGTTAGTGAAATATTTATGATTTGTGACAAACCGTAACACTCGGTATGGTATGAGAACAAAGGTATACGAAAATATCAGTTCATATTTTAGGACAATAACACAATTATTCAGTACTACATTGTAACATTGTAACACTTTCTATAAGTGTTAAAAGCAAATAGACAGCCGCGAAATCTTTATCATTTAAACCTTGAAAGACACATGTCGAAAGCAAATAACAGTTTGGCAAAAGTCGAAAACAGACATTTCATTCGAAATTGAAACGAAGATAAGGGCAAAAATGATTACGATGTTTCACTGAATAGTACCTATTTATACTCCGTAATGTGTTGCAAGAGATTAAATTAATTTCTCCGAGCTAATAATAAAATAATAAAAAAAAACGAAACAGTCGGCCGAATTTTCGCAACTTTCGACAATTTGCCAACTGGCGGGGAAAGTTGGAAACTTTTTTCCCAATCCTACGCTCCAGTAGTCCAACAGTGGCGATGTCTGCGCCTAACAATTTCACAGCTTGCAACACCGCAGCCGTTGACTGGTTTCGTAAACGCGTTGTTAACTTTTAACGGTACGCCATTACTCGCCTATTTATTTTTCTTTTGCGGCAACGCTCATTTTCTTGTCGGCGCGATTGTAAAACTATGATACATGTACAGACAAAAATACCTATATTAAAAAAGAAAGTGTAAAATATAATATATATAAACATTGATAGTTAAATTTTCCGGAAGTCCAACGCAATCATTACCGTACCCGTTTAACGAATTATATACACATATCAATGTACACATATATATATCCAGTAATAAAGCCGTAAATAATAAAATAAAATAAAAAAAAAGTATGAGAACTTTTTAAAAACTCTATTTCAAAGTTGAAAAACATCCATTTTCAGTTTTTCCAAAATATTTGGTAAATTAAGGCGATTAATTAATATTAATATCGTGCGACAATAACACAACAAACCAGATCCTGTAATCCTTGTACTATAGTAAGAAATGTAACGCAAATAATGCGAAAGTTGAAACAGACGAGATCGGCTGGAAATATTACGTCTCATTTATTTACGCGGCAAATACTTTTGGAATAAATACCGCCAGAAAAATCCACGGCGCCACTGTCCCTTTTACAATTCCGCAATAAAAACCATAAACAGTTTAGCTATCTAGACTCCCGTATGGTTCTGGTACACGTTATTAACGCCGATTGACCATTCTAGGTTAGTACGTAGTTAATTAGTGTGGGTAGAATTATATAACGTGGCGGGCGTTTCTTTTATGACCCAACCTTGAGTGTACACTTGATTCTTGTTACCGATTGAGATATTTTTATTGCTTCTTGTTTACATAAAGATCTAGTTGCAACACTTCCTGTTTCTTTTTTTTAATATGATTTGGTTGTGTTTAACAAGCGTGAAGTTTACACTTATGTACATTGTACACCATAGAGACAGTTGCAAAGTTTTAATTGAAATAATAAATATTACACATATTGTTTAGGTCTTTAAGGACTTACATGGTATTTGTAAACTTTTCAATCGGACTTTATTGCACGCCTTAACTTCAAATTATACGCGTATCAATAATTAAGTAGAACTATAAATCATGTCAAAAGCCCAATTGCACGGATTTTAATTATAAACTAAATAATTAATAACTAATTGAAATCTCGCATGATGTAATGCAAAATAAACCAAGAGCATGTTTTTTTTTATTGCAGAACATAACTATTTGTCAATATCAATCAATTTATTTGATAACTATATTAGCCGGCATTCGACCACTGCCACCGGTTTTGTTTTTATTATAATCCATAAATACCATTAAGACCAATTGCTCAACTGAATCACCTTCATAACCAAATGAGTAAGAGGCGACTAAAGAGATTGTATTTAAATGTTTCCGGAATTCTGTTTGTTGAAAAGTGCCAGCGAAAGTATGAATGCACCTAACCCAAGCGAAGGTCGACAATTCTCTTTACCTTTCAATATCAACGTGCAATGTTAACAAGAGAAACGTTTTTGTTTAAAGGAAAACAGTTTTCGTAATTAACGTTATTGCTGTTATGCTGTTATGCGCGCCATCTGGTTGAATATTGTTCAAAACGCTTGGCGCCATCTAGCGGGAATGTTTGATACTTTTGAAACAAGTCTTTCTTACTTTTTATTACTTTCACTTTTGTATATCTTCCGACAGATGGCAGTATAAGTACACTACTATATTGGCAGCAGTAATTTTCGCATTGTATGTTAAAGTTCTACAAAATGCACTATATTTAATTAATTACATATTTTTTTAATATAATGTTAAATTATTGTAATTAACTAAACTGAAAACTAATTTGAATGATTTCTTTTTACCCCATTCTTATTGAGAGTAATATTTACAATATTACCCTAAATAAAAATACAAGTATAAAATATAAGTTTTCAATCTGTTAGAGCCGGTTATAAAATTTACATTATCATTATTTTTGTGTGTTACCAGTGATAGGGAACTTCTCATCTTCTTTAATTAAATAAAACTTTTTTCAATTTTAAAATTTTAAATTAAAAAAAAAACAACTCATCAGATTATATAAGATTATTGCCGTCGATTACTTATTTTCTGGACAAGATTTAATGTATAATGCATTGTCCAATCCTTAAATCTAAAACAAAAGCGAAATATTCTTTATTTCTACAAAAAAAAATATTCATGCCTGTTCATTGTGGGCACGTTCATTCATTTGAACCCCACGTTGAAATTTAAATACTTTAAAACTAATCCCTTTTTCTGCATTTTTTTTGAAATGGTAGCTATGTTTCACGATGATATGCGGCAAAGCTTGCAATTTGCAGTTACGTGCGGTTTCACATGAACAATGGCGGGAGAGCCAGGCACGCTCCGCTGCGCCCGCGCCGTCCTGAAAACAATCCTATACATCCGTATAACATTGTCTTAAACTGTTTGTATCTCGGAGATCCTCTGTTTGATAATAATTAATAGAAAACTTAAAAAACGATGCGAAGCTCTGATAAATTTTGTCGAGCTTCTTTGTCAGAATAATAGGTGGCGTGATTTTGCCAACTGCACAATACTTCTTGGTTTACATTATTATCATAATTACTACTAAGCTACATAAAACTTTTGAATTGTACGTTACAAATATTGATAACAAATAATATTTTTCAACCAAAACATTTTGAATTTATTTGAATAATCGGTTGTCTACAATTTACATACATTAGCAAAAAATATAAATATTTAACAAAAACTATACCATAATCACAAAATTAATTAATCGGTCATAGCAACATATAAAGGTATAATTATAGTATAATATAAGAAAGAGAAACATTAGGTATATATATGTTTCTCTGTATTTGCAATGAAAACACCGAACAGGTTTGTAGGAATGAAAATAAAATACGCATCGGAGAAGAGATATACTTATATACATAAACTCGAAACGGTCGTTTGTGTATCGATACGTGCATACGTGAAACTTGGCCTTCAATTACACTTTATTAGAACTTAATTGACCCAGTCCGACACTGCGAGCTGCGAGCAGTTGATGAGAATCAACAACACAGATTTCAAACACGCACTTGTGATTTCGTTGGCATCTTCACGGATCCGTTTTAATATTCAAATTGTTTTTAATAGTGGCAATAATTTATCTATAGTTTTAAATTACCTGTCACATACCTATACTTTATCATTTCGTCTTTTGAGTAAAGCAAATGTGGCTGCTCTGGTTTAGGGGAAACTGTAACCATATAATGGTGAAACATTTTCCAAAGGTATAAACATGAAGTCGAAAGTGTAGACGATATCTAGAAATAAATTCCGCGCCGATAACCACTTAAGCATCAGACAGTTGTTGAGATGACTGAATTTTAGGTAATCGAGGCTGAGGTAGAAATATATCTCGCGAAGAGTCTCGACCTGATCTGACCATTTATGAGCAATTTTGGCTAGACGCGCGCAATTAAATATTGCTTTGGCGTAAAACATCGCAACAATGGCATCCGTAGGTCGACGCCAACAATGAGGAGATCCGCTCCTAGCGGCTTCGCGGTCAGACAATACGAGAAGCTGATCGCGTTTTAAGCGATCCCGCGACGCTAACGCAACGTTAACGCAACACGTTATTAGCCGTTGCGACAACGCCAAGGTCAGCTTGCGACAGGCTTTCTAACACCCGCCGGCCTGGACCCGCGGCCGCTTCTGACACGCGAGCGCGACTCCATTTGTATTCGTGCCACCTCTTCACCTTTGGATCGCGGGCCAACGAAATAGTTTCTTTGTTCGCATCGCTCCGATGCATTGTTATCTTGGGTGATCGTAGGATTGTTTCGAACGCATTCATTTCGATAGGCGAAGCGTGGAAATAGTCCGCGGGTCGCGACCTTGTCTCCTTTCGTACGGACGATTTTCCGTCTGGCATCCGACGCGCCCAATGGACCGAGAACGTTATGGTAGAGGTTTACTCGGTGAGATTTCACTTATTCATCAGGTATCGTGAGCACAGGTAACGTTCCCTCACGAACACTAAATCGCGTTCATCACGATTTGTTTTCAGCAATCACGTAAAGGGGGTTATGCCCTTGTTGGTGTTTTCACAAATGCGCAGCGCCGATTTCATTGCAGTTCTAATGAAGACGTGAAAAAACGCTTTTCAGCAATTTAATATCGGTTAATTCGATAAAGTGCATGCAACCATATCTTAAGTATTGTGTACCTTTGAATCAAATGTATCATTAATTATTAATAAGATTTAGAAAACGCCAATTTAGATAAATGTTTAACACCATAATGCGCTTAACACAACAAAAATGAGTTATATACTCGTATAACATTCTCGGTATCTAATACTGGTACAGTACAAAGAAGAACTATGACTTTTAGCGGGTCAATAGGTTACGCGACATTCCAATATAAAGTTTCGATAGAACAGGATTAAATAACTTAACCTTCAATGCACTTAAAATTTCAGACTTTTTACCGACTGACTTGACGATAAATGGTGCTCCTGTAGGTGTTGCGTGTTCTTAGCTCATTAATTCTTACTTATCGTCCGCTGCATATTCTTACTCCCTTAAAACTTGAATATGTGAATCGGAATAGAATACTACTAAACAGTTAATTATATATCCTAATGTGTACGTAGATTACCTTTTTAGTTATTCCGTGATCAGTACGCAAAATCCCACTCCACAAGGCCCCACATCTACACTACTATTATAAAGAGGAAAGATTTGTATTGTAGTGTGTATGTGTGTGTGTGTGACTACAGTGTTTATAATGCCTCTTCTCTTTCGCGCAGTGCTGGAATGATGGGCGAGGGCCTGCTGACGCTGACGTACGGCAAGCACCACGCCTGCATCCTGAACGAGGTGGGCGCGGCGTGGCGCGGCGCCCGCTACTCGGACCTGGTGCTGGTCTGCGACGACGCCGTGCCCCTGGCCGCACACCGCATTGTCATGGCCGCCGCCTCGCCCTTGATAAGGTACGTGGCACGGAGTGTAGAATACCAGGAGAACGATCTTCATGCAACAAGATTGGCTTAAAAATCTTTGAAATTTGGTGGCTCCACTTTATCCTAGGTACGACACGCAGGAAGCGACGTTTTATTGGAGACCTGATCAACCGGTCTCTAATAATGACTACTATATTACTGCAACGTCATATCATTCCCCTAGATTACTCGCAGCGCAATCATTTTGGGTTTTGAACTATATTTCGAACAACCGAAAGTTTTTTGCTTATCGTTCATACTAAGATTATCCCCCTTACCAAAGGCATGGTATTTCTGTATTCTGGACATTGTATCTTGTAAGAACTTGTAAGAATCCGCGTTACAAATAGATGGATCTAAAAATTCAGTAAATAAAAGTTAAATTAATTACGCAAAAAAGAATAATTATTAAAGAAGAATATGCTATGCCTTAATTTTACATGAAAATGTAAACTATGTCAATTAATATATGTTAAAAAGTGTTCTGTCCTCTCAAAAAACTCAGTAATTGTTGTATAGGTTTTTCGTACGATTTTCAATTATATAAAAAAGTCGTCTGATAAGTTTTTATGTATGTAAATCAACAATTTGTGTGAATACTAACACAACTACAAGTATATACTTGTTAGAGGCAGTGACGGGCCAGTCTAGTTAAAACGCGACGACTAAATGATCAATCATTTAGCTGTTGGTTGACAAATAGCGTTTAGTTCGATAATTAAATTTTAAGATTAAGTGTCACGCTTATGTATCACTTATTCTTCCGGGCTCCCTTTTATGAATCTTGCTTTGTGTTTCAGGAAAATACTTGACGATACACCATCGGTCGAGAATCCAGTCACGATTCACATGTCCGGCATTAGCAGTACCCTAATGAGGCACCTACTTGTCTTCCTGTACAGTGGCCAAGCATACATAGAGGTATGTATTTATTAATATTCTAACGACAAAAATTAAAATCTCAAAATCTGAACAAGCATTAAACAAGCAATTTGATTTTAAAAATTAATAATATTTTCCATTGTTCGCTTTCAGTCTGGAGAAATCGATGATATGCAAGAGTTGTTCGAATTGTTGGAGATAAAATCGGACGTTTGGAAATCAACAAAGGAACGACAGCAACAGGAGGAACGGAACAGGTCATGCGAGAGATTAAAAGCCAAAAGCCTAAAGACGGACATAAACAGCAACGAGAGCAGTAAACAAGACGCGCCTTCGGGGTCATCGCACTCAGAAAGTGACAGAGTAACTCCAAGCGCTGGTTACAGTAAAGACAAAGATAGAGGTGACTGTGAATCTATGAGTATAAAGAAGGAAACGATGTCCACAAGCAGTAATGATGAAAGGGAAGACGAAGACGGTGATGGTGAATCAAAGGAGTGCGGCCGTCTGTCGAGTCGGCGGAGAAGCTCGTCGAACCCAGTCAACTTGTCATTGGCCAGGAACTCGGAAAACACAGGCAGTGAGCACGATGATTGTCAGGATCTGGATGTCGAAACTGTTGCAGCAAAGGTACATATTACAATGTTATCGTAAAATAAAGGTTTTATTAAAATTTCAAAATATATTACCCCTAATAGTGTCATTTCATTATCAGTTTACTTAATTGTGCGTGTATTATTTTTCAGAATATTGGAAGGAGAAGGTCAACCTCATCAAGCCAAGAAGATCCGCCACAAGAACCGGTTTACAGAAGACAATTATTAAATGATCGATTAGGCAAAGGCATTGAAAGGACTAAGAGAAAATCACATTATCTCGAACCCCCGGAGCTGGACTTGCGAACGGTGAAGCTAGAGGACTACGCCCAACTCAAACCGCCCGACCAAGATCTTATGACGCTCGTGCAGACATCACCTGAAAATTACGTCGTAACACCGCATCGGAAAAGAAGACCCGGATTCCATAATTCACCCTCGCAAAATCCCCCGTTCGTATCTTTCCCCCCAAGTTATCTAGAAGAGATGGCACATTTGAGATATGCGCAAGGTCCTGGTGTAGCGGCAAGCGTGGCCAGTGCTCGGCTCGGGACCTTCCATCCCTTAAGTGCATCGGCGCCTCCCTATCTGCCGGAGAGGAGCGCGACTCCACCGGCGGCGGCGCACGAGGACGCACTAAAATACCGACCTCCTAGCGCTGGCTCGTGGGGCCCCTGGCTGTGCCAACCGCAGATGGGCGGCGACGACACACCCTCTACAGAACACGAACAAGGGTCGAGCAAACAAGCACCGGTTCGGGAGTACCGCTGCGAGTACTGTGGCAAACAATTCGGAATGTCGTGGAATCTCAAAACGCATCTGCGAGTGCATACAGGAGAAAAGCCTTTTGCCTGTCGGCTGTGCGTCGCGATGTTTAAACAGAAAGCACATTTACTGAAGCACTTGTGTTCGGTGCATCGCAATGTTATATCATCGAGCGAGAACGACGGAAGAACGAATACGCCTGGCCGTTTCAACTGCTGCTTCTGTCAACTGACGTTCGAAGCGCTGCCGGAGCTCATCAGACACCTCTCGGGGCCGCACAACAGTTTGCTCCTCAGCAAGAACTTGCACGAATGACGCGTGCCCACTTGACGCGATCGCTCGCGTACTATTGGACAATGATATTTCTCTCACTACGAGAGCTCAATTGTGATATGTGTTAAAGAAGGGATATTACATTAAGTGTTTTAGTGTTAAGATTTTTAAATCGCAGAGCGATACTCAAAGTGAGACACTCGCAGAAGGTGGTGGCTGCGGGTGTTAAGTTTACGAATGATTAGAAACAATCATGTTTGCCGCATGGGTCCAAATTGTTATAATTTGTTTAAAAATTATAATCCGGGACCAATACCTTCCGAGATAGTATTTATTTGAAAGATGTATTTCATTAGCGTAAATATTATTTAAAAGCCACCGACACATTAATTCCTTAAGCATAGAAAATAGACGCAGAAGTCAAAGAAAAGTTGCGAACATTTCACGGCCTTAATAATGAGAACGTCAGACGAACTACCTCCTAATTTAAATCAGCGTTTAAAATAAAACTGCGGGTGACGTCATAGTGATTTCAATAGCAGTGACATTACGCTTTGATTCAAAGTGTATGGTCAATGGATCTAGTCAGAATTGGAACTTAGAATTAGACAATTCGATGTTAACATTAATTGACAGATGTGCTGTGAGTACAACAAAATTTATTTTGCATATTTGGACACTAATTAGTTTCAAATAATAACAAGAATGATATAGGAGTAACAATTCATTTACATAGAATTCTAAATCTAAATAACTACAAAAATTACTATAGTTCCAATAATATTAATCTGACTCGATATTTCGCAGCTTTTCAACGACACGTAAAATCTCAATATTAGGTTTTATCATTTATGTACGTAACTTCTAAAATAAAGAAAAAAAAATGTGTTCGTAATGTTAAATTTTTACTACGCCTTATACTTTCGTTTGTTTGTGCCGATATAAATGCAATGTGGATGAGCACCAAAGATTTGTAA
>DWHK01000494.1:0-13819 GCA_018247855.1 Graphium androcles | reverse complement strand
TTTCTTACTGGAGCTGTTCAGGTGTGACTTCTGTGATGTCTGGATAGCTAATGACCCATAATTAATTTTTACCCCCCCTTTTATTCGTGTCCAAGGTGGCACAAGTAGTGAGTCCTCTAATGAGCTTTTCAGCACTTTTTTTTTAAAGACCCTAACGTTTCGTGATTATTGTTTTTACAGAAAAGAACGATACGCGTTTTTAAAGTGTATTAATTGTGCTTTCAAATGATATTAATTTAGATAGGGTACAATAAATAAGTTAAGAGTATTATTCGCTGGAAGTCAAAATTTCAAAAGGTGCGATTTTTTTGACCCCGAGTGTATCTTCAATCATTAAAAATATGGTAACATCTCTCAATATTGTATCCGTCTTCAATGGCCTACTCTATTTAATGCAAAACCTTATAAAAGAATAACAAACAGCGTAGTAAATACTATTTTGGTGTTCTCTACAAGCCAACCTTTCGTGTAGAGAGATTATAGTTGGTAAAATAATAAAAAATGCCAATTATGTACTTAAATAGTGAAGATATTATGAACATATTCGTATAAAGCTACATAAAATACACATACACACACACAGAGCAGTGTAGTCCAATTTGTAAAAGATTTAGAGAAGAATGAAGTAACATTGTATGAATGAAGTTTGGATGAAGAGCCAAGGTCTGTCTGTCGTTATTGAGCAAAAGATATTAAGATCTATCCTTAAGATAAAACAGACAAGCTGTATTATTCAAGAAAATAAAAAAAAGAACAACCAAAAATCAAGGAGTTACGCTTTTGTTGCATTATGTGCAGTTTTCATAATATTTAGAAATTAAGATCGTAATAGTAATGGGCACATAATTGAACAGGCCAGAGCATAAACTTATTTAGTGTCAGAAATGTTATAATGTTTTTATTTAATTGCATAACGTTGACGTCACTTTCAGTGAGCCTTATTTTCTTACCCGACCGGAAGATAATTACCATAAAAATTTAGCACGCTTACTCCGTTTTGCTCTCGTTTGATAGTTATGTTGGCATTAGTTCAAGAAAAGTTCCTTTGTAGATAAGACATCTTGGCCAAAAGTCGCTGAATGCTCATCATTTCGTAATTCACAAATTAAATAAAAATTTGATAGAAAACAGTCTATTCATGTTTGGAATACTGAAGTATATCTAACAAATATTACACGTTTTTAGAGATACTAAATGATTAAACTTGGTCTCTTCTGCACACGGTATGAGCTACATTATTTAGCTAACCGTATTTTATTTAATTTTATTAAAGCAATAATCTTAATAATCTTGTTTTTCAACTAATAATCTTCTTTTTTAGGTAGTAGGGCCGACAAAGAAACAATAATTACATGTAAAAATGAACATGCACAGACTTAAATATTTTGTTTACTATTTTCTATTAAAAACCAATTTTTTAGTATGTGGAATAATACGAGTTGAATCTGTGCTGTAAAATGACTACTATATTTGAATCGCGTAAGACAGAGAGAAAGTAAATAAGAATAAGTTATCATGTAAGGGTAAATTTGTTTCGATTTTGTAATTTGTAGTTTGTAAATGGATTTGCAGAACGTGTAATCAATTCTTATTGAGTATTGTAAATAATAATATTTAATAACATTATAAACGGGATGCCAATGGGATGGCTGTCGTTTGGATTTAGTTGTCAACGTTCATACTTCGCTGGCTCTAGGTATATACGTAATACTGTTTGAAAATGGCCACACACATTTTGTTGTTGTAATTTCACACAAAAAATACAGTGTACTTCCGACAGTTGTAAATAAATGATTGTTATTTTACCACATCGCAAAGTCGCTTTATAACAGTTGTTATAGTACTGCTGGTATGATCAGGTGCCTACTAGATTTACTGCTTAAGCCATACAATAGTCTCGAACCGTTTAGAATGTAATTTATAGATATGAGCAGTGGGCGGCGTATCCACGATATATGGAAAGGTCAGAGCCGTAAACAATATACGATCACTCAAATAAATAGTTGATGGTTTTGCCTATAATGCAAGGGAATAGGGTATTAATATTCTGCTCATATTCACCCGATTATTTTTACAACGCTCGATAAAATTTAATTATTAAAGTAATAAATGCTTAACCTTTCCTTAATAAAATAGACATATGTTATATTTATCAAATGCAGTTTTGACCTAGTGGTCTAAGTCTTTGCTTTACAATCAGGAGGTGAGGTATTCTGATTCTCTGATGCATATTAAGGCGTTACGGGCAGAATCGCAATTTCCACATCACTAAAAATATTTATACGTCGAATGATCTCATAAGAATTCGGACCCCTGCACAATTTTCACGTCACCCTTTGGTTTAATGTCCAAAGCGGTATCTTTGACCATCGAGTCTCTCAAAACGTATCATTTTATCTTTCAAATTGATCCCTGAGAAAGGGTAAACAATACACAATAAAGTATTTTTATGCAGCCTAATAATATTTTCAAATTATTGCACTGGTTTCAATAATAACTGGTTTATTAAATATCTAATTATCTTAGACGAATTTTGCCGTAAACTTGTCTTTAAGTAACAGTAACAGTAGGTTACAAAAAACATGTGCTCAATTTATAAGTTTGTTTAGTATAAGTATATCATGGCAATTGATGACGCATACTAACACTTGCCGTAAAACCACCTCCATTTTGCAAGACCTACTAAACAGGAAAGCGGGAAATACACGAAAACCCCAAGTATCTATAAGAAGGATGTCTTATCAGTTTTATCATATTGTTAACCCTAGAAATATTTGCAGTTCTTTAGTCACTCTAGTTATAGTTCTCACGTCATACTGGAGAAATTTAAATTAATTGTTAAATTAAATATTTTATACATTTTGCGTTGCGTCTTCATCGGCCTAATGAAATCAGTCGAGCAAAAAAATAATTAACTAATAAATAAATTGTTGTTTTTAAGCGATCTCAACATAACGTGAGGAAATATCATGAAACTATAACTAATACTTTTGTCATTTCGTATAAATAATAAATAAGGTACTTCCGTGTATTTCCAATTTATAATTATAAAGCAGTTCATACTTTTTATAATAACACATCATAAATCCATCATTGCTAGTTGATTTCTACTTTCACAATTAACATATAGTTTCAAATTAAGAAAATTATTAAAGTTGTATTATTTTTTACGTTTCTAGATTGTTATCATGGTATAATGCAAATAAATTTGTATTAGCGTGATCTTCATACTAAAACATTCAGGTTGATACGATCGAAATATGAAAAGGAAAATTAATACATTAAGCTTAGATATTTCTCCTATCTTAAGCCTTTTGTGTAACTCAATATGTACATCTGCTAAAAGTCATTGATACTAATATAAAACAAGGGGTTACCCGTTATCGTTATCACAGGCATAGGAAATCCCTGCTTTTATCCTTTTACCTAAAACACCAATGTTAAATGCGGAGTTTTTTTTTGTCATGGAAAGATATTACGAAAGAACTATCACATTTAATATTATATATCGAAGCCTTATATTAATATCTAATTATCTGGAGACATAAAAAAATACTTTTCCTTGCAATTTCTCTTACAACATAGGTATTTATTAAACCATATTCTATCATTAAAAACACAACAAAAAAAGAATTACCCAAAAGTGTAGCCGTTCTGAAGTTATACACAGATATACATTATTAAATCCATTTTTATTTATATAGATTATTATCTGTCTCCTGCAATTTCATGCTCGTAGAATATATTTTTATCCAGTACCTGTTTGCTTACTTTTCCTAAAAAAATTTATTAAATAAAACTTTTTTCGTTCTAACTTCTAGCTAATCCCTATCTATAAATTTCAAATATATAATATTACCAAACAAAGAAATAAACATTCTTACCCATCTTACCTTTTAACTTGTTTTATCCAATTTCTAAGGTTGGCAACGCACACGCAACTCTTTGCATGTTGTATTTCCATGGGCCACGGGATCACTTACCATCAGGTGAACGGTCTGCTCGCTTGCCATCCTTTCCTATAAAATAAAAAAAACAGCGAAAAAGAAAAAAGACATTAAAAATACAATTTTTGGTGTGCGATTATATTATATACCTATATTTTATCATTCTCTGACCTTTTAATAATTATATCATAAATGTACAGATACCAGAATTTACCGTTTATTACATGTAGAACAATATCCACTTATATCCATTATTAGGTTTATACCTGTACCTATATATATTAAAAAAAACTTTTGTGCTGGATACAATTCGTGGAAAGATATCGAAAGAACAAATTTCATGACAGTAATCATATCATTAACTGTCGTAAATAACGATAATATTATCAAAAAATTATATTCATTAAACGCCTGCGTTTCTATTTCCTTTATTTAGCCTCTAGATATGATCCATATTACATTGATGTCTGAGAAAGAAGAGAAGAAATTTGAGTTAGAAATCGGATATCAATCTTACAGGATGGAATCTCAAAAAAAAAGCCCTAAGTTAAGTATATTTTTGAGGAATATATTAAATTATTAGCAGTATATTTTTTTGGATTTTTGTAACAAAAACAAAAGGAGGAGGTAGCAAACAAATGGTTTCTCCGATGACATGTGCATACTTATGCTCTTGGATGCCACATCTTATCTGCGATGTAAGTAGACTGTCAATTGCATTGGATATATATCAATATAAAAATAAAATTAAACATTTTAACCCCTGACACCAAAAGACCTCTAAAAAGTGAAAATTAAATAAAATTTTTAAACAAAAATTTTTTGAGACTAATATTTTCTATCATTTTGAGTTGGGCTGTTACTATCCTTAATTTACCAGGACCCACCGTAGATACGAAGTACTTTTGTAAATGGCCAATTTTACGTGGCCTAAGTCATGTCAAAAGTTCGCAAGGTGTTGCAAATATAATAAATAATTTACGCTTTCTAGGGGCAAATTTTGCACTTGGTCAATATTAATAAGATTATAGGATGATTAAAAAAATAGTTTTGAAGTTTTAGGTATCATTTCGTTAGGTAAAATTCCTCATTCGCTTTTAATATGGTGTACATTATTCTACTAGTCAAGCCTTTTAATTTGATACCCACATTGAGTCGGTTGTGAACAAATACGTAATCTGCCATTTTGTGGCGGTGGTCATCTTGGACCAATTTTCACCTTTTAAACAAATAAAAAATCCGTTCGGGATCTAAGATAATACACACAGACACACACACATACATGTCAAACATGTAACACCCCGTCGTTTTGACGTCAGGGGTTACAAATAGTAAACTACTTCCCTCATTACATGAAATTTAAACAAGTCGATGGCAATATTACAATAAGGGCAAAGTTCTATGATGAGCTCTTCTATTACCAGAATAACATTTAAAAAAATTAATGGCCACAGATTTTTATACGAATAATACTTTCTGGTACGTCTATATTGTATTAGATTAAAAAAAGAATGTTAAAACGCAATGTGGTACACCACTGCAATCTTTATCCTACCGCGTTAAAGAGCGTCTTCTTATTATGCGTCAGACAATAATTTTAAAGCGAAACTGTGCAGGTTATTATGAGCCACTCCGAAGTGGAAATTGTCAGACAGCGTGACCGCCCCTGCGGTTTAATTTAATTAACTTATCCAATTCGAAAACGTGTAACGTTATGCTTTCATATTACTTACTCGACGTCTCACAATCATCTATAACCTATTTATGGGTTTAGGTTTTACTTTCATGCAAAATTTTAGCAATCAAAGTTATGGAGCGTGGAGTGTAGAAAGGTAGCATACATACATTTAACTGAATATGACTGCGTTTAAGATACACATATTATAATAAATCCTATGCCAATAAATACTTATCCTTGCTTAATACACAATTTATTTTACAATTTGATTTCAATTCTAATGCATAATATTAAAAAAAAAACTTAAGTAACGTCTTTTTAAAATTTGACGAATAATCAAGTACAATACAATTTATTTTAGCCTAAATAACTCCTCGGGAAATAAGTGTAGCGATATATAAATAACCCTTAGTTGATGCCTTTATATTTTTGAAGTGATTAAAGAATCAATGACAATATAGATCTGTCCAAATGTCCAATATTTACTGTAATCTTAATATTCGTTATTGGGTTTTACAAATAACGTTAGCAACTAGAGAACTCAGAAATTTGGACACATTTCTTAATGTATAAAATATAAATAACGTTTTCATACCATTCGTACAATTTCACGGCCATTTGGAAGGCAAGGGCAATTGGGCTTCGAAAACCGTTTTGGCGTCCTCAGCAGAACGAGACAGTTGTTCCAGCATGCAGCTTTACAAAGTGCAAGTTCGGCCAAACATGGAATACTATTCTGACCTCTTGGTTAGGTCACTCCATTACCAGCTCCTCTCCTTTTGAACGCGTTGAGTTCATTCTGGTCGACTTAATTTCTTGCCCCATCGAAAAGACGTGGCGTCTCTTAGCATCCTTGTTCGCATTTGTATCGCTCACGGGAAGTGATCAGAGGATACTTTCGGATTGATACCTGCTACTAAGTTTCTTCGTTGTTATCACCTCGATCATTGTCTGATTTAATCATTCCATCATTTTCTGCCACACGCGACATCTTTGCATAATCAATCGTCGCCAGCGATATTATGCGGGCAAATAGATCTTAGAGACCTTCAAGAAGAGAGATTATTCGTAACTTGAATACCAACAACGCTTTACTTGTATATTCTTTGTTGTTGTGGGAGTATAGGGACCATAGACGGCGATTGCTTATCATCAGGTCAGACGCTTAACCGTTAGCCTCCTTCTCTATAAAAAAAATCCTATCCTTGACAGAAAATTTGTTTCAAACCCATCCCAGCTAACCTCAACCCGAGAAGCCAAGTTTGCAGCCAAATTACTTTGTTTCTATCTGACTTTATTTTTTGTAAGAATAGCAGTAGCTTCCCCTTCGACCGTTTGCCGTTCGAATTGCTGCAAGACCTGTTTGTAAGATGTTGTGCTCACCTACCTACAGTAGTTATAATATTCTTGTTAACCTTAACTATAAATGTATCATTTTCAAACAAATAATAGTAGCTTGAAATCTGTGAGAATGCACAATTTGGTATATAAAATTATACCACTTACTCAAGATCCTTAACTGTATTTAGATTGTCATATAATATTTTTGCCGAAATGACACGACACAATTTCTGACGATGTGAATATGATAGAAATTCTACCTCGCACTTCAGTCTCATCCACATCGATACATCAAAGCATGTTCGACAGTAACAGAGTCATCTTATTCTTATTCAGATTTTGTCATTTTCTTCCAAAGAGCCTTAAATTTATAATACTCATAGTCTTCGTCGTACATATAATGTATATAAATACCCTCATTAAACACATATATTGTCATTTTGATCGTTTTGGAACCAAACAAAAAAATATAAACGTAAATAAAAATGTTTTATGTAATTTTTAAAAGAAAAAAATTGATAAATCTTCTTCCTTATCATCAACCAGTACACGCCTATTGTTCCTTTTAAAACTCGGAAAATGCTATGTTCTTGGAAAAGATGATATTTTTTTATTAATATAAATTTGCCGGAATAAATTAATACAAATGTACAAACAGGAATTTTTTTTAATAAAATTCTTTTTACACGAATACTTCAGTATTAAAACTGCGAATACTTTTGGTTAATCTACCAAGTAACAGCTATAGACAGTTATAGTTACTCAGTTGGCCAGAGTGTAACAAATAGAATGAAATTAGTCCAATAAAATGTCCTTAGTCTCTTGGCATCTCTGTGCCTCTTAACGCAAGAAGGGTTCATTCTCGCATTAATTATTTAAACGAGTGGACGTAGATTGTGTCAGTGGTGCAATTTTTATTAAGTTTTCTTAATTTTAAAATCGTTCAGATATTACATATTTCTTTCTTGGCACTTTTGTTTAATTAAAATATCTGGAATTTTGTATCAAAATGTAAGTAAAGCGTTGTTGGCCTTCAAACTTTAACTTGAAATTTTTCTAATTAAATAAAATTTTATAATTCAATTTGTTTCATTATAGGATCTATTAATAAAAACATTTTTATATAAAATATTACATTAATAGCTAAGTGATTTTCGTAAAAACAAAATACTTTTTCTTCAATATCTATTTATTACAATCGTATTATTAGATTTTGATAGAAAAGCTTCACAAACGTCCGCATTCATAATAATTGGAAGGCATAAGATTTTAATTTCTAGTCTTAGGTACTGTTATGCAGGAAGTTGAACTTAACACTTAAGAACTAAAGACATAAGTTGACTTTGTGGTAATTAATATGAAGTTTATGGTCAGAAAACAGGGTCAATGTCAAGTCAGTTGTTATGCTCTATCTATCTTATGCGAACGGGTTATTAACAATACTAATATTTTTTTATTTATTTGTATTTTTGCCTGATGTATTTAATATACCTTAATATTTATAATAAATTATTGTGACTTTTGCCATAACCTATTTCTATATTTTAAAGAAAGAAATCAAAAGATGATTTTGCAAACGCTACCCTAACCTAATCGCGGCCTCACACAACAAAGATAAAGAATATAAAATCGATTCCGAAGTCCCGACACAGTACAAACCCTCTCCATATTTTTATCGAGTTTGATTGATTGGTGTTTTACTGGTATGTAAACGGACTTTGATTCCGTTGGTGTCCCATCCCCGTGATATACAACGAGACCGAATAACGATAATAGCTTGCGCCTTCCATTTGTACTTTTGTTTTCTTTTTCACATTTTTATTTGCTAACACATTGATAATCTTTCACACGCTTTATGAACAGAAAAGCAAAAGCCATTATAGTCAAATTTATTGCATCTATTTTGAGTCTTATTATTACAATATGAAAATTTGTATGCGTCTGTATATAATTGGTCACAATAAGACAATGCAGAAGTAAAGTTTAAAATTTTATGTATATATGTAATGCTGTTGTTTTGTAATTTATTATTGAATATCATTATTTTAATCATCAAATACAAAGAACACAAAATTGTGAACATCCTGATTTATTTTGGTTATGGAAAAAAGGTGGCTTAATACGGCTAGGGAACAAGGTGGTGCAGTCAGGTAAGTTTAGGTACCTTGCGGTCAAACGACGTATTAGCTAAGGTAAAGTATGGTAAGCGTAGATTTTCTTAGTTCTTTTCTCAAAGCTTCCTCGATTTTTCTATTTTGATTCATAGATTCCTGTGCCAACGATATGTCATCGATAACATCGAAACCGACAATTAATAATATAAAAGTTGACACACACATATATCAAATAATGTTCTCCTGACCGAATTCCGAATCGGCTACGGTGGCCAATCTACTAAGAGATCAGCCAACTGCGCAAGAGATATTATAGTGCACAAGTGTACGCGCAGACAAAAGTGCACTCTCTGTTCCTTTATACTCATAGCCTGATGGGACAGATATCCGACACGACCGGGAGGAGATCAGGCGCATCGGGCGATCTGGGAACGACTTTTGACATGCCCATCCGATGCATGGATCATCTTTATGTTTAGACAATCGGGTGATAAGCCCGCATTGTCCTAGCCCAACTGAGAAACAATAAAACAAAGTTATTGTCTCCGGTCTGTAAAACACGGCTCTATTCCACTAGGCCACGGAGGCAGTACATATATCAACACAGAAGGAGTTGGTATCGCCTCGCATTATTAAAATAGTAGTAAAATAAATATTTTTTTTCTCACTTCTTTACTTAGCTTCTTCTTTTGCATTCGTATTTCTATTCACTAACATTACTTACTTTCTTACAATTGGAAATTGCTTGCTCAATGAATGTAGTGGACGCAGCAGCGCTACAACAAGCCACGTACCGCCGCTTAGATATAATAGTAAAGATTCGGAGACTAATTTTTGCAAGTTGTACGGTGCAACCCTATACTTTGCAGTTAGATTTACACTATGCTATATTATGCCACGTGCAGTATGTTTCAAGATGACTAACAAGCCACGTCCGTACTCATTAACAACATCCTAGCAATAAGCTATATAACAATAAATCAGTAAACAACATCATTTCTATCATTTAACTATCGTATGGTAACAACGACCCGTACACAGGTACTGTGTTTTTTATAAAACTCAATTAAAATGAATGATTGATTACGATATAAAGCATCAGTACGAAACTACTTATTAAAATTTAGCCTCAACTACTTTTAATTAATTAAAGCTAATATCAAATAATAGCAAACATCATTTGTGGCCTATTTTTGGAGCAAGCATATAGTATTGAATTCAGTATAATTAAACAAAAACAACAACACATAACTTTAAATTATGAACAAAGTCAAACTTTCCTACGTGCGTAATCATTTATTTTTATATTTCTCACATTATTTTCCATAAAAAAGGTTTAATTTATCAAAAAACAGACCGTTGCATATTTTGTCATATATAATAAATAAATATTTATTATTTAAGGTAGTTACGGCCAAATTTTGACACGTAGCCCTATACTAACGCATTATATTATATAATGCAATTAACAGATACCTGCAGAAATCAGCCTTCAGATATTAGATCGGGGACGACAAGTGGTAAGCGCGGTTATCCCGCACGGGCGAGAAGGCGTAAACGCGGAGACTGTGAGTTGGCAACGCACGTATTGCGGTTTAAAAGTTTGTGCCGAGTTAAGGCAATGCTGTTTTAACGCTGATTATTCTGCATTGTACTGTGGATATCCATATAAAGAATATTGAAAGGCTTAGGTTGAAACGGTTCCGATCCCGTTCCAAGTTGATATGTTGGCGAAAATTATAAATATAAGCAATAAACTAGACAAAACATTTCTTGTTCTTAGGTAAATAATTATTGTTATTAAAATATATATTATTCATAAAAAATGTTTCTTATTTATATAACAACAAAGGGAATTTTGACATAACATGCTTTTTAAATACAAACGTAATTTGTATTGTTAAATTCAACGCATTGTAATGTTTTCTTTCACATGCACGAATAATAATTGTTGACGCAACGGTAGCCAACAACTGCGATTGTATTTCCTACTTTTAATTTTATTTTATACCTAAGTATTAAGTCACATAGCAAACGTTATATTTTTATTTCAGAGTTTTAATTTTTACTTCATCTTTGAAATGCTCTTTGAAACGAATAATAAAAAACGAAAGAAAAAACAAAAACGAATAAAATCACTGTACATTCAGTTTAATCCTTACCCAATCACACAATTTTAATTTTGAACTTCTCACTGATTTTCTTTCAAATTCCAATATTAGAAAATAAAATATTTTAACATGTCTTTATTTTTATGTGTTCATGAAATAAATGTCATACATATTCTGAATCCCTTTTTATTAAAAATAATTGATTCTGATATTACCCTTAGTAACAAATCTACTTACTGAAAAGTTTAGAATAAAATGGTCTTAAGTTAAAATTACCTGTGTTTCTTATAATTAATGTAATAAATACATTAAAGTCTTATTTTTAAGGAGATCGAATTCAAATTGTGTACGTCACAAGGACATCTGCTCGCGCTGTCTCAGTAATCGATTTGTTTCCACTGTGTCTGAAAAATAAAAAATCTAACAAAAAATAAATAAACGGAAGAGATGAAGGTTCTTACACGTTGTTATTTCACATTGCATAGTATACATAAAAACTTTTTGTAAAATAACTTAAAGCATATAGCGCAAAGAAAAGTCAAATAAAATAAGTCTAATAATGGTTATGTACGTCACCAATTTCAAACCATGTTTCATTATTTTCTTTTATAGTCCAGTAAATAGTCAATATATGCAGAACTTTTAAATATTATATTTTATCAAATCATTAAACGGTCATTAAAAAGTAACATAAATGGGGGATTTAAAACTTGTGCTCTGCATGCTAAATACGAAACTAATGATAGGTACTAATCAAATTGCTGGAAGACATTTTATTTGATTTGATGATTATTTCTAGATTCATAAAAGAAACCACTACGAATTAATTATTAGACAAAGATCTGACTACATTTAAACCACCATCGTAAATATATACACTCAAATAATTAAGATTCTGCCATATGCCATGCCACACAGGCGACTGATAATTCTGTGCAGTCGCTTGTGTGGCATTTAGCTACACCGTAGCACTTAATTCCTGGTTTTTATCCAATTATTCCAATGTAGAATACAGCTATGACGGCTAACGACTTTGGGAATAGAGTTATGCCCCCTTTACTCCCAACACCTAACGACGGAACACTCGCAAGTCAAAAATGCTGTTTTCATAATAACGTATTGATTTTCTATATTCATATAATACCCTAGCAGAAAGCGTTCGCAATGTATGCTTACGATCATAATCAATTACAGGTTAAGGATTCGTAAACTTACGCATTTAAAATATAACCCTATTATATTGAACAACACAAATCGTTATTTTGAAAATTTTCATATTAACTTGGAAAATATTTAAAACGATTCATCGTTAAACAATACTACACGACACGAGTTTAAAAAAGATACAGAAGAAGATAGAAAGCCAATAAGTGGTAATCTCATCCGGGAAGTAAGCACCGCCAGTGTGAAGTGGAATATATAACTTAGACCTGGTTATATGAGTTTTGAGAAGTTGCTGGATAGTAGTAGATAGTAGGATTTTAGTTCATAACAGTCGTCAATGGATACCCTGGAACACAACACAACAGCTGGAAAGTTGCTGGCATCATGCTATGTATGAATATGCTACTAGGGATAATTGAATGGGTGATTAAGTTAAGAAGGGTTATAAAAGTACTCCTAACAGAATTTCGGCCATGGGGGCTACTTTATAATGCATGAGCGTATGCGCGCAGACACAGATGCACACACAGTTCCTTTACTCTAATACTTTAATGGGACTGGAGGGAGATTAGGCGCAGGATCGACTTTTTACATGCCCATCCGACGCATGGATCATCTTTATTTTCAGGCAAATATTGAATGGCCTGACCCAACTAAGAAACAACAACACAAAGTTATTGAACCCGCGCGTTTTAAAAGCAAGACCTTATACCATTAGGTCATGTAGGCAGTTAAAGCCTTCGTGACCCTGTTGTATGCCCTATACCACTTGCTTTGCACTTGCCGTTGAGAAGGGATAACCGTGTATTTATATATATTGACTGAATTAAGTTCCGAAGTCACAAAACAACATTAAGATTAGAAAATATTGTTTGATCCAAAATTAAAGATTAGATATTTCATATACATCTACACTTTTCAAAATGCATTAAAGCAATACGACGAAATATTCGGTTGAAGTACAAATTACTTGGCACATTCATAATACCCCTAAACACCAGATCACATTAGAACGGAATCGAAAATACGCTTTACAAACTTGTAACTTCAATTTTATAAAGTATATAGCATCTTTATTGTTTAGTTTTATCCAAAGTAAAAAAGAGCCATTCCTAATTACTATTTTCAGTTTTTCTTAGCATGTTTAGAATTTTGCTTTGCATTAAATATTTTTCGAATAGTGCATATAACAGAGCTATCTACGTACTATAGAGACCAACACGGCTAAAATATTTCAGTCATAACGCTATGTTAAAACCTATTAACCGGACATGGAAATGGAAACCGCGCGCCAAAGCACAGATGAAGAGATACCGCTCCGCTCATTAGTGGTTTTAAAAATATTAACGACTCGTTTTTTGACAAATAAGTGACACTGTTGTGAAGCTTAAGACAAAAAGCTCATGTGATATCGTTTTCTAGAAACAACAACATCGTTTTTTAATACTACAAGCAGTTTTAATC
>DWHK01000493.1:0-13820 GCA_018247855.1 Graphium androcles | reverse complement strand
CTACAGGGTAGGCGGAGTGGGGGGTGTTAGGTTCTATTTTCGTTACGGAATCTCTTGATTCGGTCGCCGCGCTCAATGCCCGCGATAAAAGCTATGCAATAGCTTAAAAATTAAATAAGTATTTGACCAGCTCTTCTATTTAGCCGACATGCTTAATTCTTTTGTCAACTTGGAAAATATTGATGCATAGATTTGTTAACAAGCACTGGACGTCACCTAACTTCAGTCCTCCTCAAGATATACGCAAACGCGATTTCCCCATACAAATTTTTACGTATTAATAACTTTCTTTCTCTGTCTCTTTCTATTTCCGCTTCTATTAGTGGTACGCGATTCGTTATAATCTACGAACACTTGCTTATACGAGCTCTTTCATTTGATATTTTTTAATGTGTTAATTATTTTGGTTGATTTGAAGGAAAGTTAGATGTTAACAATGGTGCGTAGCAGCATGAGTTCTCTAGTAATAAATATGGGATTTTTCATATCTTTTAGAAAATATAACGTAAGTATATGAGTCCCATTTTGGAGCATTCATTCATATTTTATTAAGGAATGGAAGGTAGCGTCGTTGATAATACCTGATTATATTTTTTTTTCATGTATATGTGCAGAATATTTCATTTATATACTAAGAACGTTATATGATTAAGGGTTAGCCCATATTTCTATATATAAAATATTTCCTGAATACATTCTGTTACTTTCTGCTAGATATTGAGGGAAGAAAGCAAACATGTCATCAAACAAGGATAATCCATTAATCTTATCGGATAGCGTATAAACGCGAATGTTTTTAATTATGTATGTTTGTTTATTACTTTACCCAAGACTCTCTTCTAAGCGGACATTGATGAAACTTCACTACAATGCGTCTTAAAAATGACTTATATAAAAAAATATATGATTGTGTGACTACTAAATGCATATGATATATATGCATTTAGTAGTTTACGATATGTGCTATATGATTACAGAATATCGTGTGATCAACACGATATTCTGTGAATGCATTTAGTAAGCGTATAGTGTACCTGAATTCCTGAAAGAAAATGCTACACGCAAAGATAAGAGGAAAAAGACCTACACGTAGATCCAATATCACAGCTCGTCGATCATTGATACTGATTCTCTCCCCTCTTGTTTTAATCCTTTAATTTTAAATTTTAGTAATATTTCAAATTTTCGTTCAAGTAGTTATAGATAAAATCGTTTTTTATTATAAGTATCATCTACCTCTTGTAACTAGTACTTAGTAGCAAAATTTTGAAGGTGGTATACTCAACTTATAACAAAAAGGTTCTTAAGTGTATCGCTGTTGTTATCCCAGAAATTAAATAAATAAACATGATGCATGGAGCATGGACAAACGTTAGAGAACCAGGGAAAGAGAAGGGAGCAAATAACATTTCTGAGACTTACGCGAATATTCGACATTATAAATTAAACAACTTTAAGGATTTTATCGGGGTTTAATTTTAAATTTTATCACACGATGTTTCGAATGTTTCACAGCATTCATGGTCACGGGTTGGGCTGAGGTGTTTGACGTCCTGTCACTTGTTGATCCGGCCTACCTTCAGCTTTGAAAATTAATTTTTGGTCCGATCCACGCAGTAACTACTTACGGTGTCTTGAGGTCTTGCATTTTTGTGCTTATGTCTTGCCTTGATCCTATTTATAATAGGATCCCAAGCAGATGGTAGTGCCCAACCATCCTCTCTATTGAAATTTGGATGTATCTTTATTTCAATAGCCTCGCGAATCATCCTTCAAATCACCTAGGTAAAATAAACCAATATTTTACCAATGGTAGTGAGCTACCTAATAGTTTAATTGACTGAACTGGCGCTGTACGGCCCAGAAAAAAGAAAAGGATGGCTCTTTCTAAAAGATTTATTTCTACCCCATTTTCGAAACCATTCACCGAAGGTGGTGGCTGCAGGTGCAGGTGAAGCTGGAGGCGTTGAATAATTGGCTCTGGCTTCAAGCCTGGTGTCGTCAGCGAATAGTGCTAACTCTGTACCTTTGACACGCGGTATGTCGTTAGTATAGAGTGAAAATAGGGTTGTGCCTAACACCGATACTTGAGATCGAAAAAGTGCGCTGATAGTAACGTAGCTTGTATATGAGCCTATTTAGCAGAGTAAGCTTATATATGAGCCTATTGTGCCCGACTTTGTCGAAGGCCTCGTCGATGAAGAGCACTCTGGTGTTATTGCCGCGTTCGCGTTTGGATAAGATGTGCTTCTTAAGGGGGTGCACCTAATGAGTAGAAGAATATTGGGTCAGATCCAAATTTTTCTGAAATGAGAAGCCCTTGAGTGTCCAAAAATGCTCGTAAGTGGGCTAGAATTAACCTTCCGTATATTTTTCCAAAAGTCTTTAAAAGACTGATTTGATGATAGGAGGTTGGTTGGGTGGGTGGTTTAGAGAGTTTGAGTAACCCTATGACGTCAGCTTCCTTCCATTCAGATGGGAAGAAGCCTTCGATCATTGCCGCGTTATAAATTAGGACCAGTAATTGAATTAAAGTAACGGGGAGTAATTTGACCACCTTATCGGTAATACCATCTGGTCCGTGGACTTTACAGGGACGTAAATTTTTAATGATATCCTCAACTTCGGTGCACGAGATCGAGGAAACGGAGACGCGGAGAGGTTCGTTTGCTTTTTACGCTACTTTGTCATCTACCATGCGGAGGTAATCGGGATCGACCTGAAGTAGGCTCGGGGTGCACTGGGTCTCGAGGCTGTCAGCCAGGCATTCCGCTTTTTCCTCATCTAATATGGCAGAAGATACTGTTAAGCGAGAGATAGGGGGCATAGGGGTAGGAGCTACCTGTAAAATCTTTTGGAAGTTTCCTATAAGCTTAGTGACACGGTCTGATGTTGGATAGGGTATTACCCCACCTTTCCTTTCGTGAGGCCGCTACATGTGCTTTGACTTCACGCTGATAGTAACGTAGCTGCCTGCGACTCGAATCAGTTAGGTATATTTTAAAGGCTTGGTTAGCAGCATTCTTGCGCCTCATTAGGTCCTTAACAACGTATGACAGGGCCTACCTCGAGCATTGCTCGACGACAGTGTGAACGTGACGTGTGAGGACTCAAATAGCGGCATCTGCTTTCTGTTTTGCCGAAAGAACTGAGGGGATTGAAGCTAATTGAGGGGAGTTGGTGTCGTTAAGTTTTTCCTTAACTTGTGTGGCTGGTGCTGAAGGCCCTAGCCGAAATTATATGGAGCTGTGATCCGAGTTAAGCTAATAAATTACTTATATATCGCAGAGACGCGGTTGACATTTTTGACGATAGCCATATCAAGCACATCCAACGAATGCCCCTTCATGTAAGGGTAGTACACAAGGTAGTATGTAGTATGTACATACAAATGTATGCTCAACGGGCGCAACGATGTCAATTAACGCGTCGAGGGCGAGGCCACGGGGATTAATGGTCCTAGAGTTTCATCGGATGTAGATGTTCTACCATTGAGCATAGCGGCAAGGCCACCATTTTTGTAACCGGTGGAAATTTTACGCTTTTGTATTGTTTCTAGTTCTTTGTTGTTCTTCAAATTTGATTCTTCTTGTAAAAGTTTTTACGGGGACACCACGCAATATATTCTATGCGCGTATTATATATATTTTTATGTATATTTTTAAATACAAAACATCCTAATCACAAAATATTAAGTATGTTTGCAAGGCGACAATTGTTGTCATATACCTTATATTATTTTTATGATAATCTTGTTACCTAGCGACTTTAATTATGTAACAATAAATGAAGATTAACTCGCTATATCAATTTTGATTCCCGATTTTAATTCCTTCAAGTTTTACTTTTGTTACAAAAGGTACACTATGTTACTTTAAGTAAACGCAACAATATTAATTTCACACATTTGCATCGTCAAAATAGTTCACAGTAGAATTTTACACTTAAAGTATTCTAATAACTGTGCGTTTCAATTTCTCAAACGGCTAGCTAACATACATATGTTATTGACAACATATGTTATTAACATACATATTATTCAAATACACATTGTATTAAAATAATTAATAGTATTTTTTGTATTATTTGATTTATCTATAGTGGATTTATTTTCTATTAAGATTATCTTAACAAGTTTTATTAATAAAGGGTTCGTGACATTTTTTCAAGATATTTTTTCTTTAAGACTTAACAGAAAAGGGTCGCAATGTCGTTCATGATCGCTATTTAGATATCGTGAATTTCGTTATCTTTTAATAGACAACTTAAATTAGATTGTAGTGTTCTCGAAATCCGTGTCTACTCAATGTTATTGTTATGTATGGTAATATAATATTTACCGTAAAACAAATATAATACGTATGTCTGAAAAAAGTGGTGCTAAACAATTAATCCATACTTATATAACATAACTGAAGAGTTTTTTTGGTTGTTTCACATCTTTTTTACAGATCAAATAGGCACTAGACAAATTTGATCTCAAAATATTGACAAACTTGCATAGAAAAAAACACTACACTGTAACCTATCCCGATTGTTAAAATCTTTTAATATAAAATATTAACGCTTAACCAATGAAGTATACGCGAAAGTGCACTATTTACTTTGTCATTGATTGCTACATTTTCGTCACACAATTTTCTGGCATAAAAAAGGGAAGAAAAATGGGCTTCACATTAATACCTGCGCAACACTCATTCTCATGGGAAATCCCGAAAAATTTATATTAATTATAGGAGATTAATTAATATTAATTATGAAGAAAGAAATTAACTGTCAACCTATCAAAAGCTACGTATTTTTATTTTAATTATTTTTTGCCTTTTTATGCTCGAAAATAGCAAGTCTAGTTAGCAAAATTTATTTACTTCGGGTTTTCCCACTTGCATTTTGATCTTTCCATCTTGTTATATTACTTAATCGTTTTTATTATAATAATATTACATATTCGTCCGTAGGCGTTCAGCAGGGTGATCCGCTAGGTCTAGCGTTGTATAGCTCGGGAATTCAACAAATTATTTCAAAGTTGAAATCTAGGCTCAATATCTGGTACTTGGACGATGGCACATTGAGAGGTAATATTGATGATGTACATAAAGATCTTACCCAAATTATTAAAGAATTTAAGAAAATCGGTCTTGACTTGAAATATCGGAGTTGAAATAGGTACATTGCTCGATGGCGAAAACTTGTGCGCTGCTGTGGGAATTTGTTTAGGAGCTCCAATATGCCAACCACATATTTGTCCATGTGGTTTTAATGTTTATAGATTTGGGTTACACGGACTGGCATGTCAAAAAAGTGCTGGCCGTTTTTTCGCCACGCCTCTCTGAACGAAGTCATCCAGTTGGCTCTTCCGCCAACAAATTTTTCCTCTGTTCTAGAGCCTTCTGAGCATTTTTCGCGATGATTGCAAGAGACCTTGACTTTAATCCCTTAGGAGAGAGGCAAAGCCCTTGTTTGGGACGCTACTTGCGTAGACACTTCAGTTAAGGCTGGGGCGGAATCAGAAGCAACTGAAGTAAGTAAGTGTCGGAAATATGAGTCTATCAGTTCGGACTTCTTATTTACGCCTCTTGCTATAGAAGATGGATTAGTTCTCAGGATATTTGAAAGCCGGTGATCGGCCCGTATTGCCCTTACCCAACTAAGAAACAACAACACAAAGATATTGTTCCTCCGCAGAATTTGAACCGACGACCTCCGGTTTGTGAAGTAAGGGCCACTAGGCTACGGAGGTAGCTGTAGACTACGGAGGGGTCCATAGACAAATAAATTCCTTAAAGTATTATTTTCAAAGATAAATGTTGTAACTGTAGACAAGATGGCTGGTTCTTTTCTCGCACAAAGGTTAAGTATAACTATTCAGCGAGGAAATGCAGCCAGCGTTCATCGCACCATGCCGCGCGGAGTAAGTTTATTAGATTTGTAGTTAAGTTAATTCTCTTGCTTTGTACATACTTTTGTAATTATTGTAATAATATATTGTGGTTTAATAAATATATAGGGACTTTCTGAACCATGTCACTGATATTAGTTGCAAAAAGGCTTAGGACAATGCCAAGAATGACGTAAAAGTTTAACATGAAGAAAGTTGTTACTCAATATCAATAAATGTACATAACCTTTACCAAAAAGATCTCTTTTGTTCTTTTGTTTGTCGAATATAGAAGGGACTCAGGCATAGCACACATTTACAGAAAACAGTATTATAAATAAATCTTTTTTTTTTTTGGGTGTTATTTAAACAATAAAATTCAAGTTTTAACTTGCAACTCATCTCTATGACAGATACAATACAATAGATTCGATCTTTTCTTGAACATGCTGGTCACATAATAGAAGATCACAACAAATGCAGTAAAAGAATGTAAGATGGTAGCCCAAAAAAGGCAAATGAAAGTGGAGTACACCGGGCGGGCGGCCAAGGCAGGATGACAACATTTAACAAGTGGCGGGAATCATATGGAACAGAATGACTTAAGAAAGGAAAGATTGGAAAAGGTTGGACGAACCCTTTGCGGACTGATAAACAGATCTAAGAAAATTAACTAGACAACAAATATTAGCAGTTTAAGTGGTTTACGATTTCAGTGTTTATTTTAAGTTCCAATTACATTGTAACTAGAGAAAAGATTTGGATAAAGAAAAAAAAACTGGATATACGTGGGTCACACTGAAAGTCCTAAGAAAACGTTCTATGTTTTCATGTCCAAACAATTTCTGACGTTAAATTCATTTTGAGGTGAACCAAGATTTTTGGAATTGCCGCCGATTCAAGCAAATAACAAATATTCAATTTATTATTTGCTTGAATGCTTGCTATGCAATATATCGCATAAGATTACCAAAGAATTTTATTTTTATTATTTTAGCTTATGGGTATAACATCATACAAATAGATCTTTTTGCCGACGCCTTATTTCAAAAATAATTTTATTTTAAAACTATCATCAGAAATAAATTAAAAATTTAAACAAAGATTTTTAAATACAACGGCTCGTTCATAACCAGTCCGTAACAAGTAGTCAAAATTATGTTTGTAATATTTTTTTAACAAGATTAAAATGAAAATCTTCTATATTGCTGCACAAAGAAATACGTACATGATATATATGACTAAATTTTGTCACCATAGTAAAAGTTTATACCTAATTCTTGAGTCCAAGAACCTGCATCCTGGAATATAATAGATGGACATATTTTCTAGAAAAAAAAACCTTTAAAATTCAAACTTCTTACACTTTTATCATAAAAGAAAACTGTGGATTTCTGTTATTGATTTCTCCTAAATAATAAGAAACATTTTTACGTATAGAAGATTAGGATAATTTTAGATAAAATTATTATTCATACATGCTATAAAATTGGATATGGCACAAAATGGTCCTGTCTTTTTTTTTACTTTTTTTAAATTGATTTGAATAGTAACACGAAAAAAATTTCAAGTTCCTGTCTGTCGCAGCGATAGCAAATATGGGATGGACGGGATGCAATGTACAGCCGGAAGGTAGTAAACTCTCAACGGTTTTATTCAAAAATACAATTGAAAACTCTTATTTTGAAACTATTTTAGTAACTATATTTTTCTATTATTTCTGTACACGATACAAAACTTAGGTACACAATGCAGTAAATAGAATTCAATCCCAATATTTTTTTCATTACTTCCAATATCTATACTAATATTGTAAATGTAAAAATTTATAGGTTTGGATATTTGTTCCACCATCACGCAATAACAGATGAATAGGTTTAGATGAAATTTGACACCAAGGTAGCTAGATTGACATAAAGAATGGATTTCAATCATTTAATTTTTTTTTTCGATTTAAAAAATAAATCATGCGGTTAGAATCGAGGGTATAAGAAAACGCAAACGAATTACACACTATTTTTATTTGAGATTGAAGGTATATATGAAATTCTCAAGTACATTTAAACACGATATACGAATAATACTGGGTATAAAATTGAGGTATACGCAGCAGAATATAACATAACTTCGGGCCATTCGAAGGGTGCCTAAAATGGGCCAGCATTTAATTTCATTTGGAAACAACCCGAACTAGCGACATAAATGTAGGAAGTACTTAGCTTATATTGCTGTCCATTTCACGCTTTCGTAGAAACGAGTGAAAAGGACAGAAAATGGGTAAAAGTAAAATAAGTAAACAGGTACAAGTATATTTATAAATATATATAAATAGGTAAAACAACTGGTACATCAAGTTAACGCGAAGAATCTACGATATATTATGTACACATGATATTAAGCGAGTGATGACAAATATTTATACTTCAATTTTGGCATCCAATTACGCTGCTAACGTAAAGCGAGAATGTTATCTCGTCCATACAATGGCATGTGATTACGGTAGTTAGCGCTTCGTCAGTATGACAGGCTATGACTTACCATATAGAAATTATTATTTAATATAATATAAATCTTTAACATATACTTGTAACTGTCACATTGACATTTTACAAATATATTATTCAAATAAAATTTCTTAGTTAAGTTCATATTAAATAATAAATGTATAAAACTTTATTTCGATTCATAAAAAGTCATATCAAACAATATAAACATTAAAACTAATGTTGAAAGCTGATTTTCTTGGTAATCATCAATTAGAGGTAAAACTTGAGTCTTTAATAGCAATCGCATTTAACAAAGGATAATTTACGCTCATCCTATCAGACTTGTCCTGAATATTCCTTTATTCAGTAGATCTTCATTTTCACAATTTAACTAACTCGCATGTTTTGGTCAACTGACAAGTAATATAGTTTATTTAAAAATTTATTGTAAATTAAAGAGATATCTGAACCGATGTCAATCAAAACATCTACACTCTACTCTCTACTCCGTTAGTACCGTGGTCACATCGTTTTTGTTTCTGTTGTTCTGCTGTTGTTGTTACAATAAATTTACTATAGATGGAGCCGTTAGATAAGCCTATAGACGGAACGTTGCTTTAAGTAATATTTCTCGATAGAATGCCCACGTGGATAGTAGTGCTATTACAGTACCTAGATGACGAGGGCGATTAATTGACATGCGTATCCGATACAGCCTTTGTGTTGATTAATTCCGATTTATACTTCTTAAGGCAACGGGATTGCATTTAACCCACACTCTCGCATTTAAACCATTTTATTATTGGTTTTGCGGAAACCATTGTACGCTTGCTATATTGAAAACTACTTTCGATTTGTGGGCGAGCAGATCTGTGTGTACTTCGATACTCAAGTTTAGGTTTCATGTACACGGAAAGAAATTCTACCAACCCGTTGATTTGAAATTAGCATTAGACGTGTTTGTGGGTCCGTATAGTATCGTTACCTCTAATAACTACCGAGGTTTTTAGGTCATCAAATAAGCTTTTTACAAAATTTTATGTTTATTCTTATACTTGTATTCGATATTATTTCTCAAATTACTTTAAAAAGCAAACGATATTCTGTATTGTCTAAAATTGGCTTCGGCGTCACAGGTCGTGGTTTCGATTCCCAATCGGAACAAGTATTTGTAGGGCCTACTTTTGATTCGGATCTGGGTGGTTGTCTGCGTTAAGTTTATGTTTCTAAATCATCCTTATAATACAAGCCATAGAGCTAACAATAAGGGCGGCGTTTTAAAAAAAAGAAAGAAAAAGAAAACAATTGGTAGTAGAGATAAATTTCGCCCAATGTGGTTTGCATCTTTCCAATTCGAAACAGACACTCACGGTCACTCCTTCGATAAAATTCGTGTCGTGGGTACCTGAAAAGGCACTCGCTATTTCGTCTATACTGTCATTAAAAATTGGAACTGACGCGAAACGCAAACGCGATTGGAGGCGTCGTAGTTTGATGTTGTGTTACTAACGAAGTAGACAGTGAGGTGATTAATTTATTCTCAATAGCCTACAAGTAAATAGGAGTATCACATGTAGAACTCATTACACAAAACAGCTTTCATTACGTGGTTTATATGAAAAATTTATATATGGGCGAATATTGCATGTATTGCATGTTTTATGCTTTTTAAATTGTTTTAATAAATTGATTGAAATGGGATACTACTAATGTGTGATATAAATGTGAATGTGATCCGCCTGGGCGCTGTTTAGGAGCTTCTACTAAACGCTATCGATGTCTGGATAAATTCACCGGTAAAATGTATATATCCTCAATTTACTTCTTCTAAAATTTTATATTTTATTGGCAAATATCTGAATTTGAAATTTTTTTTATTGAGAAAGATTAGCAACGGAGAAGATGGTTCACCTGATGTTAAATGATCCTATCGCCCATGGACCCATCCGAAGAGTTGTGTGTGCTTTGCCAGCCTTGAAAATTGGATAAATTAGGTAGGATGTGTCAGAATTATATTAGGGATTCGGTGTAGAAAGGGTGAAAAGAAGAGGGTAGGTATCGCCATCCGGCAACCCTAACAGCCAAGCATACTTTATTTTATGCTGGCTGTGTGAAGGGCGTTGGGCGTTGGCCTCGGGCGAGCGCGGTCGTAGAAGTGCAGCAACCTATTAGCAAATTATTTTCTTTTTACTACTACACTACCTCGGAGACAGAAGGTAGTGACTCGGAGATAAAAAGAAAAATTAAATCTTTTATTTAGGGGTTTGTTTTAGTAAGAATTCGTGATTTCATATTAAGTTAATCTAATATATTTAACGACACAAATGCTATTAAGGTCTTATATCGATCCTCGGTCAGAAGTCATTTGGAGTGTAATACTGTAGTTTTGACCCCCGTTGAAGAGTAATATAAAACGATGCTAGAGGGGATCTAAAATAAATTTGCTATATTTTTCTACTTAAAAATATATGGAGTATATCCGGGAATTCCTTTACTGTACCTATTCATATTAGTTCTTGGTATGACAGGTTACTCAAATAAAATGAGAAGAGAAGTTTTCTTAGCCACCTACCTATTTAAGGTATTACGTGGTAAATTGAATCATCCGATTATTCTGCGGTAGATGAGGCCATATGTACCAGTAAGATCTTTGTGGCGGAGGCGGCAGCCAATGCTATTAGCTGCACCTCGGTTCCGGACCAACTTGCACCGCTTACTCACAACATGCACCGCTTACTCACACGCTTCACACTCTTAACAATTAAATAAATCTTTAAAAGATTGATTTAATTGTTAATATTTTAAATAATTCTTGAAAGATTTATTTCATTGTTCATAGAATAAGTTCACAATGTATTCTTATTATGTTTCAAGTCTTTAGTTACACTTTTAGCTTTTAAGTAACTCAATTGTGGTTGAATTTAACTATCGAATCGGTTCTCCTGTAATGAGTAGATGTAAGTAAATGTATCAAATAAGTAAAGAAATAAATAAATAATATTAACTTTCTCTATTTGGATTTTATTATAAAATTTTTAAATATTTTAAAGTTATTTATTAATTTCAATAACAAGACACATGGATGTTATGATATAAATAGAGGTTCTATTAGGGACAGGACTAAAAATTTAGTAATTAAAATGAGTTATTTCGTCAGCTAGTGTAGCACCTTATTACGGTCATCAAATAACTACGTTCTCAGCTCGGTTCTTAAAATAAAATTATTATTCTTATTACCGTCAAGTGATTATAACCTATATAAAAAAATCTTTCATAAAATTCGTTCTAGAATCGTCAGGTGGTATATTATAAATTCATAGTTTCATGCAATATTCATGTTTAATATAAACGAGCAAAGTTTAAGAAAGAGCGCTCCTTTAATGGCACACTTATTTGCCCTTTAAAAGCTTTTTTACGTCAGCCGTTGTAGCTACAACTACAGAATATCAAGCGTACGAGAATGAAAATCAAATCGCAACATTGACTATCTTATAAAAATTACGATTTTGAACTACGTAAAAAATAACATAAATTTAGATTAGGAAATGTAAAATTTAATATTAATATTACAGTAATATTTGCGTTTTAATTAATTTGTATGTGTGAAACTTCGGGAATCACGTAATAAACGATATATTGAAAATTCAGTGTATCAAATTAAGACTGTTCAAAAGTAAGCAAAATCTTAACTATTTAAATTCTATGATAACAACTCGGGCCACCAGCATAAATGTATAAAGTACTTTCCATAACATGACCATTTAACGGTAGTTAATTATACAGAAAATAGAAAATTCGATAGATAGTAAAGTTAATTTTAACTTTCAAAATTTGTCTTAAGTAAAAAATCATAAACATAATATTAAACGCGTTAGCCCTTTTATTTATGCATTAACTTTCACCATCAATTAGGCTGCATAGTACGTGGTTATATAGCCAAGAATTTTATAATCAATTTGAGGATAGTACTTAATTACGTTTACAGTCTACTATATTTTACTTTTCGTTTTATCGCACTATCAATCAAAATATTGTAATTTACGGTCCAAACATGCCATCGTTATTTAGCAGGCTAGACAAGAAATAAATATACAATCGAAATAAAATATAAACAAGGACATTTTTTACTTCGACTCTTTTTTGTCATTTATTCATTTGTGTTTTTAATTAGATTTTTCAAGATCTTTAAAATAGTAATTTAGAGCAGCTAATATTTTTTTAAAGTTTAAATACCGACGAAAGTCTGAAGAAGCCAAATTAGGAGAATAAGTTTAGTCATGAATTCAATAGACGCATGAAAACGGACATTATTATAATGAAACAATTAATAGATATTTGAGGACGAGGATATAAAACAACACGATTATGCGTCCAACAAAGAATTAGGTTGATAACAGAACTAATAAATTGAAAAACGGAAGATACATAAGTTGAAGTTAAAGATGATGAAGATATATAGTGAAAAGTAAAGAGTGGTTAGAGCTCTCAGAGAACGTCGTTAAAAATCGATAACCATTAAAGTAGAGAACAAAAATCGATATCCACTAAAGTAGAACGGTAGAAAGACTCATCGTCATATTTTAGGGATTATAAATAATCATGCAGTTAAGAGTTTGGTCGAGTTTATTGAGTTGATCTGCATTCAGGTCAAAAAAGCACACCATATCACCGTAGTCCGTAGCAAATTAAAGTTTGTACGAGCATTATTTTGGTTTACTGCGACAAGAACTTTTGAACCGGTAGGTGCACCGCTAGGCAGATGTCTATGTCGCCTACGACAATCGTAGAGGGGCTTTAATTTCTTACCTGCAAAATGCTTGTGGCTCCGTGACAAGCACTGATACTTTGACTTAATGCCTTACCAACTTAGTGCCATGATAATAACCAAAGCAAAATTTTTAGACTATGATTGAAAGGAATATGAAAATAGTGTAATAATATCAGCATTGACATTTGATCGGATTTTCAGTGAAGCCAAATGCATCACACCAGTATTAATGACAGCTTAGACCTGATTATGATTTAAGGACATAAATGGCTTCTGGAATCTTATTAATAGTTTCCTAAGCACATCATTTTAAGTCACCAGTGTAAAGGTAATATTTAATTTAAAAGTCATGACTAAGGATATTTTTGAAAGTTTAAAAATGATATCGTGACAAGATACTCTTTAGAATTACATTTATTGTCACTTGCAAGATTAAGCCAACTTGATGCTGACGCCCTCGAGATAGCAAGAAACAAGCTCTGAAACTCGTATTAATAGTTGAATTCATTTTATTACAATGCTAAATTAATAAGCTACTACTTCTAACATCATGCTATGACTATAAGAAGTCTAGCAATAATAAAATGGCAGATTTGGATGTTGTCTAGAAGAAAAGTACAAATTCGAGTTTAAAAAAATTTTTTTTTTTTTGAATATACATGTGTCATAATTATTGGTAATAGTGATT
>DWHK01000492.1:0-13828 GCA_018247855.1 Graphium androcles | reverse complement strand
TCCTTAAATTTATAAAATAAATACGCCGTCATTACATATAGAGATTCCAAAGCTATGTAACACCGCTTCGTTTAACAATCTCTCTAACTTATCTATACTTACAATAGACTATCATTAACACGTTAAATACACAAAAAAAAAACTGGCTGCAAATGTTTGGTTCGAATATTGGTAAAATAGAAAAAAATACATATATAAAAAAAAACAGTCGTCTAAAAAAAACTTAAATAGGAATGGCTTACACAAATTCATTCTTACACCAATCAAATTGAATACGGAGTAAATGATATGCAACTGTTATCTAACCGACGAATTTTGAGCAAAAACACTACTACTTTTGCCGCCAAAAATTGACAGCTGTCATTTTGGAATGTCATCAGCAATTGTCCAACAAAATTACAAACATACATTACCGTTTAGCGCAGGGTACGAAACGCGGTAGCGCAAGATCTACGGGCCGATCTGAGCTAAACTTTCTAATAATCAGGGCCACAAAAGATGAAAAGCAATCGAACTCATCGACCAACAGCATCCGTACAGTACCCAATCATACCGTTACAAATAATTCTGTAAATTTAGCAAAAATAGAACAAATATGATTCAAAAAATATATTTTAGCTACCAAGCTGTCAAGTCTTTCTTAACTGAATTATTTTAAAAACAAAAGATATGTCTGTCTTTTGTTTGTATTTAAAGCCAACACTCGGTCTAAGAGGTCAACACTATTACTTGCCTATTAATCTGTTTCTTAAAATTTTAAATGTTACGCATAAGATCATAAGTTTTGACGTTTTATCTCAAAATCATAATGTTGGTAAAATGGCAGATGACATTCCGAGGAGTCTAAAACTGTCTTCCTCAAATACAATGGAGAAGAACTTAGTGATATGACGTAAAATTATTAAATGCGTACTTCGACTAACTTTATGTCCAACTTTATATATTTATATGGACATTGCAGCCTATACATTCCCTAACAAACAATTTGGTTTAGGAACCACTTATCACTTAAAGCCCTAGCAGAACTACTAACATAGCATTGCATATTGTTACATAATAATAGACCGAATGCCACATTGATCACAATAAGTTGGAATATGACATGTCTAGCACCAATGTAATTTCTGATATAAATTCAAAAATAAATCGACATTAAAAAATTTGTCAGTAAAATTTTTCTACAATAATAATAGATTTGGTTTCAGAAAAAAATATAAAACACTCAACATTTAACTTCCGATTTAGTCGATGTGATAGCAAAAGGCAGTGTAAAAGAAAATTTTATGCATTTTAAATTGTCCAATGGAAGTGAATATTTAAAAATAGAATTCTATTAACTAAATGTGGCAGTCAATCTAGCATTATTATAATTTCCTTATATATTGTAAAGCTATATTATCGCTCTTTCTTCACAAACTTAACCGAAGAGTATATTTTACTTTATAATAAATAAAAAAGGAATTGCGTCAAGAGAAATTATATTCTAAATAGTAATTATTATGCATTACTTAATATGCGAGATGTAAGTATTTGTTTATATATGAAAGGCTATAACCAAAAATAATTCACCTTTTGAATTACATCACATTGTCGAAAAGAGATTACATATTTTTCACAGCTTTGTTATTTTTCAGCTATAGCCTTGTAATACTCTTGAAATAATGAATTTATTTTGGACAGGACAAGTTACTTATTGTTAGTAAATTTTTTCAATGGAATAAAATGAAAACCTTAGATATCTATATAGAAAAGCTCTTAAGTGCATTAAATAATTAAATTTTCAATCAATGCATTCCTTAGTGGACGTGTAAGTATATACAAAATGATTATTTGGCTTCTTTTAAAAATTTCAAACTTTATTCAGTGAGGTAATTTACAAATTGACAAATAAACTTTTTGGGCTTGAAATTAACTGCTAGTTAAAGTTATATAAAAAATTCTATTCAAATATCAGGAATTATCTTAACTTTAAAAGTATTAAATGTGGACAGTTTTAGTAACATTTCTTTTTCTCATTTAAATATAATCGGACAATATAGGTCAAAATTTTCTTAATACAAATTGGAAACTAACATAATTAAATCTTAAATACAAACATTAAATCCCTTTAGAAAAATGTCAAGTGATGTCACAGTAATAAATAATTTCAACATATTTTTGGAAATTCTTGTGATACATATATTATTTAACAACTATTTAATCCGCTTCTCAAACTATGTTCCTATACAAGACAAGTAATACAGCCGCATTATTATATAAAACGCATTTGTACGCGAAAATATCAATGAACGAAAAACGACATTTTAGCATACAAATGCGCGATTAAGATTAAAAACTATTTACATAATATGTTTAGTGTTTTTGGAATAACAACTACTACATGATTAGGGGAATATATTAAGGTCAAATCCAACATCCGTCATCATTCATGTTACCGATCACATTATACCTACTTTTTTGGCATAAATTTGTTACTGTCAGACAACTGTCAAATTTTGGCGCGAAACCGGAATCATTGAATTGTAAATTTGACAGTCGGTAGAAGGCAAAGGTTTTAATAAAGTCTGCCTTGTTTTCAAATCAGGACTTGTAAGTGCGGATGACATCTTTAATCTGTGCTCGGCACAGGGGGCATTGACCTCCACCTTTACCCCTCCACTGTTGTACGGCGCATCTATAACACATGCACATGTGCCCGCACATATACAATACACTATCAATAGGATTTTCATAACATATTGTGCATTCGGTTCCAGTTAAGTTTCCTTCACCGATGACTGAATATATAGGCTGATGATGAGAAGTTGATGGCATTTGGCGACTGGTGGACGGTCCATTTGGTATCCTTTCCATTCTTAAGGGTTCATTGTGACCATTTGGTATCTGGACTTGTTCATTGACACTGTTCTGACTGCTGGAGCATTGTGCTTCTGAACGTTGTCTTTGTTGGTATGTTTGTTGTTGAGAGCAGCTTGTTGGCTGCGGTGCTATTTGTTGGAAGTTGGCCAGGCACAGTTGTGACGAGGCTTGGATCGGCTGGAAAAGACAATGGCAAAAATTAAACAATGAAAGAAGTAATAATTAAATAGTGACGGATTAAAAATCACATTGAAAAAATTTGTTAGTTAACATGTTCAAATTAATTAGGTAATATGTTTGCAGTTATCTTATTGGTCATAATTGATCCAAATGAACTAAAATTAACTCACATCACTCACACGTAGTTACAAATACACCTAGTTGTAGGTAGTTACAAATGGGTTCATTTGAAATTAATGTAAATCTTAGAGAGATAAAGAATATTTGCTATATTTAATAATTGACATAGTTTAATCTAATGCTCACCTCTATATAATGAGCGCTGGCCAAAGTAAGTCCCTGCTGATGGCTCATACCCTGACCGTTCTGCTGGGGAGGCAGGCTCACTACTAGAACTGTACCACCTGCTCCAGTGGATATGGGCGCTGCTGACCCAGCTAGAACCCTCAACTGCTGAGGAGGAGTTTGAGCCGGGGCCATCTGGCTGCACAGCATCCTGACTTTCTGCGTAGCCCCGTATATATCAACGAAAGCCCATAGCTTCAATGTGTGGTCGACGTGCATAACCGTAGCTGGACCACAACCGTTCCTACTGACTCTCACTTCACCATCTACTGTTAGAGTAACTGCCAATTCATCGCCTCTTCTAAGACCGTTGGCCGCATCACGTCTGACAACCCAATATTCAGGACGATCAAGCAACTGCTCAGCATCATCGGGTAAATCACAGGTTCTCAAAGTAGCAGGGTCGCATGAAGTTAGACCGATGGCCAAGCTGCCTGCATAAGCTGATTCAGTGGCCAGGATCTGCACGACTATTGTCTGTCCGGGTCGCATTGGACGAGCCGTGAATACGTATCCTTGACAGAATTCAGCATCGACCCTCGCTGCTACACCTCTGTCGTTCACGAATTGAACATTGCGACCCTTAGTTCTGTGTAAACTTAATGGTGCCAAAGGATTCTGGTACCTCGGCGGCGGTAGGGGTTCTTCCACGCTCAAAGATCTCATACCACCGACTAGTCTGTCATCTTCTATCGGGCTTTGTGCGGTCCTTCTGATCTGATTCGGAGCCCGCGGGTCCGCAAACTGTACCGCTGTGCAATTTCCATATACATCTACCAACGCCCATAGCGGACTTCTAGTGTCTACTCCTGAGAAGAACAGTCCTTTATCCTCGCCGTTGATGCCGAAGTGTACGTCTCCCGCGGAGTTCACGTAGTAGTACAAAATATTGTCTTTCTCGCAGAATCTCTCGCCCAGAGCTTTGGCCCAGTTGCCAGGTTTGTTGGTGAGGTCTGGGCAAGCGTATTTGGGTAGCGCGTGAGCGAGGGTAGTCGGGTCGTGGGTGGTGAAACCGAAGCGGATCACGCCACTCCAGCTGTTGCTGATCTCGACAAAGCGAACGCACACCTGTTGAGAGAAGAAAAAAGTAAATTAGATTGATATACATCTCTACAATTAGTTTTTATGCATACATTCGAAGTGTGGAAAATGATAAAGAAAGAATTACAGTCAAAATTCAAGTAAAATAATAACATACACTAATAAAGATGAATACTTGAAATTTTCTTGCAATAATATTTCTATGTAGACATCTTCTTAGAGGCTTGAAGGCGTCCTATTTTGGAAATTGGACGACTTCCACTAGAAAGACGTCCATTCCGCACACTCACGAGCGGATTTTGTAAAGACGATGTCCTATTTGTGTTTTATTTAACGTCTCGCGAATGGTAGCTTATATCACCTACCTTCTCATTGACCCTCACAGGTCTAGCACTGAAGGCGACTCCCTTGCAGAAGGACTCTACTCGACGGGCCGTAGTCCCATCGCGGGAGATCCTGACATTCTCCCCGTGGACTGCGTGGAAGCTCAGCGGCGGCAGATTGTTGGGTGCACCGCCGGTACAGGAGGTGCGGGGCGCTGCAACAATGAGATCGAGAAGTTAGCTAGATTGTCAATTAGAGGGATGCAAAAATTCAACCGAGAAATCAGTACAGTTAGTATGAGGCTAATAAACAATTTCGATGGAAACCAGAGATTGGAAATGGACACTTATTCAGTTAAAAAGTATTATATCATACAATATTTTAGATGTATACCTACTAAAGGTGTAGAAATAAATCATTACATTATCATCGTTTAAAATAATATAATTACTTTAGATTATGTTCAGAAATTATCTTTGAAGAAATTACTGCTTTCCGACAAGATGTGTACCAAAAAAATTAAAAATAAATAATTGACAAACTTTTTGGTATTAACTCAAAGAAATTTCATTACGTTTTTAAATCTAAATTTGTTAAGAGTGCCATAATATCCTTGTGTTCCGAACGCATCAGCATTATTAAATTGAATAATGCGACCCATTGTCGGGTTCGCTCCCCCCTAGTTGAAATTTCTAAACTTCAAGATGGCGGGCCACCTGCGTGGCAGATGCGCGGCGTCAGCTTGCGCCTGCGTCGTTGCTTAAATGCGTTAAAGAAATAGCAGGCGATACGCTATTTTAATAGCAGATTTGATAAACGCTCACATTAAACATAATTATCTTCAAGTTATTTCAAGGCAAGAACGCTATTGAGTATGACATCGCAGACGGTCTTATATATTGTGTATGTCCTAAATTTTCCAGTACTAGGATCAAAAATAGAAAAAAAAAAGATTGTGACAAAATAGTTTGTCATTAAAAAAATAATCTTTAACACGATAGGAGAACTAGAGGTTTGATGCTGTTCCAGAGTTTACAAGACAGATTAGTAATCGATAATTTGAAGCAAGCCGATTAAAATATTTCGATGATAAAATACTGGCCCTAAAACTTTTAGCCTTTGCCTATGAGGAAAAAAATACAATAGGTACATCCGTCGAAGCATAGGAACTCGTAGCGACGGTAACTAGCGTATTCCAGGCTCTACGCGCCGTTGAACTTTTGCCTGTTCATTAAAAAAAACAACATTACGACACACGCCCGCATAGGAATCGCACCCTCCGCTAACCAAGGGGAACCGGCGGCATTGTGAGCGCACGTGCTTCCTATAGCTTCAAAACGATTTGAGATGGATGGATGGATTACTATATCATGCTTACTCTCTGACACGATATGCACCGCCATATTTAGAAAAATGGCGCGCTATTTGACAGTTTAGCCCTTTGTTTTATCTTTACTTCTTTTATTTTGGAGAACATGAAAGTTCTTTGCTAATATCAGAGAGCTATTTATGTTTTCTTCAGCCTTTAACATCTATAGTGAACTATTAATTTACAAGTCTTGAAAATGTAAAAACTGAATTTTAAAAGAAGTTTCACGTCCGAGAGTATACGAACATTTTTTTTTAATTAAAGACTTTTGATAATGGATTTAAACTTATTTAAATGAAATCGCTTATTTTATTCCATGTACTTCTTTTAAAACAATAAGGAAATTCTGAAAACAAAACCGTATCCAAATTAAAAAGCATTTATTGGACAACTGTTGAGGGTTGTAGGGGAGTAACGCCAGGTGTGCTGACATAAAAAAATCCTGAAGGGTGCCAGACGTTTTGATTCGAGAATAGGGGGGACTTACATCCGGCGGATGCAAATCTCCTATCGCGCCCGACGATTTCGGGGGTGGGAGCAAATCGGAAGTGAAATCTTTTGTGCGGTGCTGATCTATTATTTTTTTAGATAGGCAAAGGTGGTAAATTCGCGAGTACATCCGGTGGTTAATGACAATTGGATAGTGTTTCAGACAAATACAGTTTAAAAAAACGAAAGCAGTTTACCGTGGGATATTTTCTTAATGTTAATGCACATATCCCGGGTTAGGTCGTAACAAAATATAAGTAATTATATAATCGATTTTAATATCTATGTACATCGTGTATATACTAGTTGACGCCCGCGTCTCCTTCACCTTTTGTAGTGTGTAGTTTTTACTTAAAAAAAGTAAAAAACAATAATCACATTTTTAGAGATTTAAGAATCTGCATTCTCATCCCATCTAGCCCAGCGCTTTCTGCCGCCTAATCATTTGCTGCTCGGGTCCAAATACTTTAGCTATATTCAAATACATTTTCGGTTATGGCAACATTATTAGCGACCATTATCCTGGCAATTGGTCGCTAGAATGTCATTATGTTGACACGTGCCGCGTTGCCCAACCGGCCTGTCTAAATGTCACCTCCGACGTCACGCAGGCTTCCGGCTGCCGAGTTTAGACGCGAGTGACGTCAGCGCCGGTCTAGATCGCGCCAGGGGTCGCGGGCTTGGCGCGTTTGGTGCTGGCTAATGGGCTATAGCCAGCGAAGCACTTTTGCTAGTGGGACGCTAGCCAGCGGTGGACAATTTGAGACGGTAAAGCGATAATGCTAGACTATTAAACGTACTGATGTACCAGGCGTTCATAAGCTACTGGGACGATAGCATGTAATAAGAAAACGTGTTATGAAAAATTCTAATGTACCAGGCATGCATAAGCGCTGTTTAGTTGATAGTCTGCAATAAAGCAACACTCATGTTCTCCTAGTATGTCGTGTAAGTCGCCCCAATTGGAGTATAAGATATTATTTTCATTATTATAAAAAATCGTAAAGACTTCAAAAATCAAATAAGAGAACTTGTGCCTAGCAAATACAGTAACATAATTTGACCTCTCAATTTTTATCTCTGGGCATGTCAGAAGCATCGTAGCGCCCAAATAGCTTGATTTGATACAGTTCTTTAGATAAGCCACTTGATCAATATTATCCTCGGCTGGGATTCAATAAAATCTATTCAGTTGTTGTAGATATAACTTTTCTTTTTCGGCATTGACTTGAGTTCATTTCTAAACACATACACTAAGAAAATACATGATCAACTTAGAATTCTATTTCTAAACGCCCCCGCACACAATCCCGAACAGATGTGCCTCGCTCTCAAGGGTACGTGGCGAAATTAAGTGAGCATTGTTCGTACGCCTCGGGGGTAGTTTCCAGTAATAGCTTTCTTGTTGGAATACATAAATGCATTCGAATCGTGTGGGGATGTTTTGAATTACTTTCTAGTCGTCTTTCGAGTATAATAATAAAAAAGGGGAGATCTCAATTCGGCTGTATTATATTTGTTACCTCAGAAACAAGTAAGCTGGTATTTATGAACCGAATTGGAAAATTATTTGATTGAAGGAATTACTTTCAGAATGGTTCCATAGTGGTAGTTCCACAATTGGTTCAGTAGTGAGTTTTAATTAAAACAAGTATTATTTTCGGAAAATTTTAAAAAACCGACTTCAACCGCCTCAAAAGAGGAGTTTCGTAATGTATTTTTAACTTCAACTATTTGATCAACAACAACTTAAAAACTACTTGTCAGGTCTTATTCTAATTTAAATGGGACCACAGGGGAAACCCCAGCTTTCAAATAAAAAAAGAATCTTAAAAATCGGTTCACTCAGTAAAAAGTTTTGTAAGTAACAAACAAAATAAAGAAAAAAAAACAGTCGAATTGAGAAGCTCCTCCTCTTTTGAAGTCTGTTAATAAGTGGGAAAATATAAAGAATGTTAATTTTTTAGGTGATGCTTCAAGTCGGTTTTGCAGTTTTCTGTGTAAATAATTCTTGTTTATATATTTTAAAGTAAATAATAACTTTTCAAGGGACATGTATTATTATATTGTAACTAACTTAATTTAAACATGCCAAATTATCTTAATTGGCTAGTCAATATACATTTAAAACAAATAAACACATACACAAATCTTTTGTTTTATCAAGTTGCACTAGGAGTATATAAATATCACTACGCAAAAATAAATAGTCCATCTCCTATAAACTTATGATTGTCTGGTACCATTCGTTTATATTTATCAAAAATAACTTTTAATAAATAGCTTTTATTGGATAATTTTTCATATAGAACAGAGTTAAATAGTCAGTTTTGTTTGGTGTTATTTTACAAGTTATGGAGATGGTCGGATTTCGGCCTCAGTGCACACAACCACCTGGTGGGGGAAGGTACTCGCTTCCATACCGCGCACCGGATGTGTTGCTTTAATAACTCTTCCGGTTTCTTGCTTAATGTCTTTCCTCTAGCGGCATAATTATGTTAAAATATACTCTGTTCCAAATCAAATAGGTAACAGTTATATATTTAAACCAGACAGCTACGAAACAATTATTATCTATGTTACAAATTTAACGAATAAAGGGAAATGTATAGATTACAATAATCTCTTATAAGCTCGACTTGAAAGTGACGTTCTAACTATGGCTAAGATATTGACTGAAATGGGTATTGTATACATGGCGATCCGGGCGCGCAAGCTTGTATAAAGCATATTAATAACGCTGTAAACAAACAGACCATCGCTCATTTTGTAAGTTTATCGATTCTGTTACGATACTCGTTCGGCACACGTGCGTTGAACCCGTGTTTAATTATAAAACAAGTGCATCGGTTCATAATAGATCGGCCATCTTTGATAGCGGCCATTTTTAAACCTATGTTTTTAGACCAATGTGACACATGTTTGCGATATAAAGCCAAGAGACAATTTTTTGTGATACAATTTATTTTCGATTTAGTTAAAAATTCAACACTCGAGTTATAAACAAACGAATTTAATATTAAGCCACACCATATTGATTAACGTGGGCAGGAATGAAACATAATAAGGTTGAAATTCAGGTGTGGGCAGATATTATAGGCTTTGATAAATTGATATGTGCGTAGGCAAATTTTACAAAATTTCCCATATGTTATTCTATCATGGATTTCGTCACAAAACATATGATTGCCAGAGCACAAAAATCAACTTTAATCGACTTCGAAAAAGGAGGAGGTTCTGAATATGGATATTTCTATTTTTTTTATGCATAACTTCGTCATTTATGAACCGATTTTAATTTTTTTTATCTGAAAGCATGTACTTTCGGATTGGTGCCATAAAATTATAAAAAATCGGTTAAGCATTTTCTTTTTGATATCAAAATAACGGAAATCTCACAAAAGTAAATTTATAAGGGGGGTTTGAAATCGGTTTTTTATAATTTTCTGTTAAAATAATCGAGTATTATTTTTGTCCAAACATTAAGTCGAATTTCGGCAATTTCACCTTCGAACGGACTAACATTTTTATTTTAAACGAATAAAGATTAAAAAACAAATCTAGCAACACACCAGTATCGCGGGTCTGATATGTGCCCTTATGAACTTTTGACCTTAGACTAGCGTAGATTATCCAACCAAAAAATCCCCGGGGTTTTTCTTAAACTTCGAACTTATGATGAAATCCGCCCACTGCTAACATTATGAACTTTCCCATTCTTTAAAGCGTAGGTCGCTTTTAGATATCAATTAATTATTACATTTATTAAAGCCGTTTGTGTGTAGGTGGGCACCAAGCTTTTATGGAAAATGGTGTAGGCTGACTTTATTAATCCGTGGCGTACCAGGCAAGCATAAATTTTAAAAGGTCGTGGAATAACGATTTTTGAGATGTTATGAAACACAAGATATGTAGGCAGAGTTTAAAAGTGGAATAGATGAAAAATAGTCTTTCTTACTCTTTAGGGGATCGCAGGGAAATGGGTTTTATGAAAATTCCAAAAGAAAACAGTAATAATCTATTCAAAACATCTATGATATACCAGCATTTTTTACTAAATCGACGTTCACAAAATTGTTTTGATATTAACTGTTCGTAAATAAGTTATTGAAACACCTCTAGAATATCACACAAAAATGTGAAGTCTTTAATCAAATACTACAGTCTATATAATACAATTTCAAGGTCCCCTAACCTACCCTACTGGCCAAGTGATACGACCTACATTATATACCCATATGGACCCCTATACGAAGATTAAACTGGACTCACTCCCGAGGGATTAGAACCCTCTTCCATTTATATCCCTTTTCGTGCAATAATTTCAATATAAAATTATGTTTTATATCTTGTGCCCCTGTGTGTTTTATGAAATAGTTGAGACACTTTAAAAGATTTGCAGTCTTCGGTGAAAAATTATAAAGAGCATTTCTTATCGTGCGTGCTGTCTGGCAATAATAAGACAATACAGGATTTAATAACTAAAGCTTTTTCATTCGATACGTCTAGTATCAGGTCGAGCGGAGCAAAAGGTTTAATTGTGCCCACAAAAACTGCCGTTGCGCGGTCCACGGTTCGATGCGGTGCGCTCGCGTTGCTTTCGTCACGGTGGATGGTCCGAGGTGGTCGACCCCGCGGTGGTCACCGTTCCTTGACCATCGCTTCTGTCGAGATCCAACTAGTACAGTAGAATACCTCATATGACGCTTGGTATAATTTTTGTTTGTACTAGGAATGCAGAATCTGTTTGTAGATAGTATGGTCGGATACCGCATACGACGATAAGCCTATTTTTTAGTTGTACCAGGAGAGCAGTAAACTATCGCTGCATTTATGTAGAGTAGATAGATTCAACATACATTCATTCGCTAGTTCAGTTTGTATTTTTTGGAAGAAGTACCAGGAGAGCAGAATCATAATCAAAAACCCTGTTGATAAATGGATAAACGTCATGGAATATTAAATTTCGCGCGTATTTTCTCCTTTGACGTACTAGGGGCGCAGAAACAATGATCAGTATGCACAAACAAATAACCATTCACCGCATAAACATCCTAATTGACTTACAAACTGTATGGCGCAGTACGCACGAATATAGACATCGGCTTTAAGCAAACAAACAAAGGAACAATGCTGCACACACAAGAGTTTTCCAAAAACCGATGCCCGAACCTAATATTCGAACTGCAAGCGAAATTGCCCCTTAAAATAATAATCCTAAAGCTCTAATTTTGCTTCCAATAAAGGCACACTTTTATGGCCGGTCCAAGGTCTGCGGTACAATGAAAATGGGGTCAAAATTTCATACAAAAGAGGCGACCAACTCGATTTGACAGAACTGGAAACAATGTCGAAATTGCTCCAATTTGGTTAAAGTACCAGAGAAGCATGAACATAAAATAACTAGAAGAATAGGTAAAGGGCAATGAATGGTGTACTGGCAACAACTAACTCAAAATAAATTATTACAAATTGAAAATTTTAGGTGAACATTTAATAAAATGGTTACAAATTGCTCTAATTTTATAGAAGGTACTAGGAGAGCATGGGCAACAACAATCAAGATGACGTTTCAAAATATTTTTTCTTTTTCTGCTAAACTGTCACGCGACCAGCACTGAGCGTGCTTTAAGGCCACAGGTTATAAATTACCACACACAATCGTTGCAACAGATACATAACGCAAGACAAAAGATATTTTACATGTACGGATTCTAAAACGACGGTAAATAGTGAGGTGCTCACGCGGTGTGACGATCTAAAAACCTACGAAGCGTGACCGTGCTCACCACTTTCGATGTGCGAGAGAGACGGTCACATGTCTCTAATGAGAGACAAGGAAGAAACTATCTTCGTATTAGATACAAAGACTACAAGAAAGGACATAAATTACTTGAAAATTTTAATTTTATCCACTTGGCAAACGTAAATATTTTGTTATTATGTAGAATATTACACACGAACAAATATATTTTGAAAAAAATAATGTACATTAGGAGTAAAGATCCAGACAAAACAATTAATTTGCTACAGCCTTACAATAATAGTTTTAAAAAAGTAAATAACAATGTCATTGGCAGTTTACAAATGACTATTCTAATAGAAAAAAAAGAAAGTATGCCGCGTCGCGATCTGTCAAAAACACGCGCACATTTCACGGCCGAGAATAAACAAAGATGGGGGTGCTATTTCAAGTTTGCGGGGGAGTATTATTTCCCTGTGCTCTGTGGGGATATAATGCACTAATTCCGTCACAAATGTCGAGCGCACATGTCACCGGCCCACGGGGATTGCGGCGTAGGGGGTTGCCACTTTATTTACGATCGTTACGGACGCATTCATCTAAGACGTGCTGACTTGTAAGTATTTTCCTTCATGCTCTCCTAGTCCCTTCACCAACAAGGTGTGGGTCTTCAGACTAAAATAGAATGATCTGGAAAACCACACTTCTCTTAATTTTGTGTGTGTCTTAAAGGAGTTTGAACCCCATAGATGGCGCTGTGATCTGTTGCCAATTATTGGTAAAATAGTAATCGATTAAACAACAATATACGTATGTTTACTCAAGGTACTTAAGGCTTAGTTTAACCTTACAAACACAAGCTTTAGAAAATGCCGTCAGTAGATAGATGTGATAGGAAAGCTGCGAGGTACAAACGACAAGCGTCGTTGCGTGCGTCAGATATCAATTAACCTGGTCAAAGAGTCAAGTCTTAGGTTAAGAGAAAGACTCGACTGAAGAAGATCTCTTATCTCTTTCACTTTGTTTCAACATTGCCGACATCTACGGCCTGTTTACGACCATATAATAAAATTTTCAAAAATTCTTACCATAAATCAGTATTTAACCTTAATAAGAACTTAGGCACTGATTTAAAAACTAAAATAGTTTTATAAAATACTTAACTATGGACAACATTACATAAAAACGTTAATCTTAAATAAAAAGAAAGTGTTGAGTTACTAGGAGCACATAACAAAGGAAGGGAGAAATTAAAAAAAAAAAAAAAACTATGGTCATACGAGATAAAAAACCGCAAACCACAGCAGGATGAGGCCGCCGGATGCGATAGGGATACTGTGCCATAAGCTCTCTAGTAAATATATAAAAAAAATAAAGATTTACATACACAATGTAGTACTGAACATAATCTTTTCAATTTAAAAAAAAATATATAATTTTCTTAAGTAATAAATATTATATATGTAATATTATTAAAT
>DWHK01000491.1:0-13839 GCA_018247855.1 Graphium androcles | reverse complement strand
GTGAAGGGACTTGGACCTCGCGGTTATTTTATTTTAGATTTATTCCAAAATGTCCTTAACAAGTAGTTAATATAGTTATAGTTAATAGCCGATTTTCATGCCCAACGAACTTAAAAACCGTACTAATATTACCTACATACATTCCAAATTTCATCTAAATTGGAGCACTGGTTCGAGAGTTATCGCGGAACATACATGCATAAAAAGTGTTTTCACCCCAACTGCAATTGTAAACCGCTTCACTCGCTTGATCAATTATATACTAGTCATTACCTACCGTTTTACTGACAACCTTAAGTTTTTTAGACGGAAAGATAAATATTCTTTCGATGTCTGTATTAGGTACAAAGATTTTTTTTAATTTCGGCTTCAAAGTTACGTATCAATATGAAATGCATATCAGATTTCAAGTTAAACCTACATCAATACAACTGTGAAAACTGCATCCAATTACACGTAGTAGCTTTTGCGGGATGCGCGTACAAACACACACAGGCAGACAAATTCTAAAAAAAAAATCAGGCAAGTGCGAGTCGCACTCGCGCACTGAGGGTTCCTTACCACACAAAAGCCTCTATAACTCCTGAACTAACAAAGTTATCAAAGCCGTTATAGCTTTCCTTCAAAGTTCATTACATGGACTAACCCCATGAATTTTTTCAGATTTTTCGTCCGCCCGCCGTTTAGCTTTTAGAGGGGGGGTGCTCCGTTTTAACAAAAAAAAAATGAGCTTTAATGTAGAATATCTCGCAAACGGATAACTAAATAAAAAAATCGTCTTAGCAACCTCCCAATGTTTTTAGAAGACCTATCTAATGATACTCCACACTATGAGGTAGACGCGAGGAAAAAAATCATCCCCACTTTACGTGTAGGGGAGGTACTCCAAAAAAAAATATTTTTCGTGAATTTATTTTAGCACTTTGTCGACGTGCTAAATACACATATTTATGCAAAGTTTCATTTTTCTAGCACTAACCATTTGGAAGGAAAGCCACGGACGGACATGACGAAACTATAAGGGTTTCGAGACGTCAACTACGGAACCCTAAAAATAGTTTTGGCTTCTATCGCTATAGAAGGACGGCTTTATTATTTATTTAATATTATCTACGTACAGTCGTCGGCAAGTTTCATAATGCAGCAAGACTGTAGTACAATACAGCAAGACAGTGATGTAGATTTTGTAGTTTTTTTTTTCGCGATCCTTTCCCTAGTGGCTCTTCATTTTTTAGTATTACAGGTATCTTTTTAGAAGTTATTCAAGTCCGTATACAGAGTCGTAATGCTGGATGATGCTAGAAGTTATTTTTTATGCCTCCAAAAAGATCACCTTTTTCTGTTCGAAAGGTGCACTATAAACTTATCCGCACCCCTAATAATGTGTATCCCAAATTTCAGAACGATCAGTTGAATATTTGAGGCGGTTACAAACAAACTCACTTTCGCATCTATACTAATATTATGAAGCTGAAGAGTTTGTTTGTTTGGTTGTGGTGTTTGGAACTCCTGGTTCGAATTGGAAATTTCTTTTATATTGGTAAGCACATTCATGGAGGAAAGCTCTAGGCTATATAACATCACACTACAATCAGTAGGAGCAGAACATCAATGAAACGTCACAAAATCGGAGAAAATTTTGTGACTGACATCTCTCTTATGTGACGCAGACAAAGTTGCACGGGTCTGCTAGTTTATTATATTAATAAAAATTATTTATCCGATATACGCGTCGTGATTTTAAACATACTAAAACATATTAATATATTGAAAGGGAGATGAATAAATAATATTCGCTTGTTATAATGCAACTATCATAGGCCGAACTATGCGGCGTGATCGAGAGCCCAATAGCGGATATCTAGGTCAATCGTATCGATTTTATTGACATAATATATTTATTTTTCTAGGCTGTGCAACAAATATTATCGTTACGTAATCTGTGGACCGGAAAACACTGGCTGGCCGTTCAAGTTGCGCAAAGTTTAAAAATAAAACAAATGTCATCTCGCGAACGATTTTCGCGGTAATTATGAAGTCGTTATATCAATGCTTAAGATAATTTTTTTTATGATAATCACAATGATGACTCATAAATCAAACAAGAGGAACTTATAAAAATATAAACAAATAGAAATATGTAACTGGAATTGAATATATTAATAAAATAGTATAAAAGTTTTCTTTGCTTTGGCTTTGCCCTCAGTATGGCATGTATACCAATTTCTAGGAATAAATAAAACATGCTATAAAACTATGGGCTATAAACAAACAAAAATTCTCTAAAATACTTTTTATAAACTCTATGAATAATTTTACAGACATATTCTTAATTGATATAATATATTTTATCAATGTTTCTAATAGAATTGGAGACTTGTCCTCAAATACATTTCATGTACAGATTTTTACTTGCTATTAAAATCATAAACTATAGAAGAGTATAATATAAGTACTATAAACTAAATAATAAATTAAAAAATAATCATGAGACTATCTTAACCATTTTTTGGACTAAGATTCTTAACACCACTTAATTCTAAAAATAATAATAAAAATCACCTTTACTTTCTCTGATCTAATACTTTAACAGAATTAAAATAAATATATGATTGCCAGTATCTAACAAATTACAATTTTTTTTTTAAATAATTTGTAACACCAGCATTTACTTTCTTTTTTTCTTTTCAATCAGGCTGTCCACTCTACATAGGTTAAGTGCATTAAGTGAAATTCTAGCAGAACGAAATGCGACTTAATTCTAGGACTGGACTATAAACAAAAAACTTACCTTTTCCAGGTATATGACGGGGGCTGAGAGGTGGTCGGTCAGGATAAGATGTCACCAACTCACAATCTTTGGCTAGGGCGTTATTATTATAGTTTTTGACACTTTCCGCCCAATCTTGTATCCAAGTTTTATCTCCTTTACAACGGCTTAGACTCATGTAAGACAATTTGTTGACAACCTGATCAGGTGTTATGTCTGACGAGACACCACTGTCATCCCGCATGGCTTTTTGAGCATTCCTAAGTGCACTACTCTCAAAGGAAGCATCTTCAAAGGTCAGTCCTTTACTACTCGGCAATGATACAGGGACGGAAGACTCTCTAGACAATCTATGGACATAATCAGTCTGATCTATCTCGGATTTAGTTAAGCTACATCGTCTCCTGATAGGTATTTCAATTTTAACAGGGTTCTTCATGCTTAGAACACCTGATGTGGTAACCGAAGTGAAGCTGCCGACGTCAACATTCTCAGTTAGTTTAACCGGCGGTTTTGGGAAGGTTTTTTCAGTGATTGTGCGAACTCTGCTCTTGATTTTCTCCAAATAACTCCGCGTTGATTTGATCTGTTTCGATGTTTGCACAGCCAAATCATTCTCGTTCGGAGGCTCATAACAACAGGATATTTCTAGCACATTCTTGTCTTTTGACACTTTATTTTGTATCTCGAATGCCGTGTGTGTGGCTAAAGGGCTTCTAAGGCTGACTTCCCTTCTCGGTTCTTTCGTTATCACATGTTGCAGATTGGGATAATCAAACACAAGTCCAGGATCCATTTCTGCACTGCACCTTTTGCTCAAACTATTGTCTATTGCCTCTTTAAGTAATTCAGTACCGAATGATCTATCTATACTCATTCTAGCTTTCTGCTCCTCGGTATAGTTATCGCCTTCGATAGTATAAGTACCGGTTGATGAATTATTAGACTGTCTGTCAATATCGTCATCTATGTATAAAGATTGGGGTTTAGGGGGACACTTCTTAAATAGTAAGTCAGGAGTTTCGGACATTGCCCTGATTTTCCTGATTTGAGGGCTTTTAGAAGTTTCCGGAGTCGACAGACCATTATCAGGGGTGAGAATATCCAATTCTGGACTAGAAATGTCCGTTAACATTAAAATTTCAGGGCTCTGATCGGCTATGTCGGCCATGATATGTTTCTGATAGCTTAGGTTGCTAAAGCTAGGTGTTTTTTGAATACCACTAGAAAAGGGACCATTCGAATTCAATGGCAAATTCAAAGTTTGACGAGTCGTGAAGTTCTCACTCCTTGTCATGATACTATCGACTATTGGACTTTTCGATTGTTTCTTCTGGGGCAACAGATCTAACGTTGGTGCTACCTGTCTTTTCGTAACTGGACTGACAGTTTGAGTTTTATCTGCATTATGCGTTAAAGGACTGCCTCTGATCTTGACGGAGTTAGATGCACCGTCCTCTTGGTCTGAAGAGAAGTAGCCTTCAGAGTTGTACCCTTGGGCCTTTCGAGGCAGTTTAGCACTCATAGGCGGCCTCAAAGCTGTCGGGCTATGTCTGGTAGAGCCAGCCGACATAGATTGCACTCTCTGATGCCGTGCTTGCGATTTCTTCGCTAGCTCCTCGAGTCTGCGGTTGTCGAACTTCTTGCTCTCCCCAAAGTCGACTGTAAAAGCCATCGGATGCAACTTGGGGCTTGACGGCTCCGTTTTATCCTGACCTGCCTCAACCTCGTCATTCTTCGTGCCTAAGTTATCCGAAGATGATGTACCCTCGTCACAAACGGTGCTCTGCCCCTCCGATAAAGGGCTGGAAACGTCGTCGACACTAACACTCATATTTTCAAGGATTAAATGACATCATAATTCACGAAAACCACAGCACTTTCGCAATTACTCTGTTTCACCACTATATAAAAAGCACGTAAAATGAATAAAGCACAGATTTTCTAGAAAAAAATAATAAGAATCGATTTAAAAAGTGGAACGAGAGCACTATAAAAAAATTACAATCTACGCCTACTACATTCGTTCGCGACTAGATATCGTTCGCGAATCGTATGCATGCATATGCGACATAGACAGACACGATTCAACTACCGAACGACGACAATAAACCCGATGTTAAACGTGCCCTCAAACATTTTTGTAATTTCCTTTGTCCTACTTTGAGTAATCATATTATTTCAGTGGCAACATTTTAACTCAACGAGTTACTTTAAGCCAATAGAATGTTAAGATATATTTGTCAATCAACAAAAAGCATGATACGATTGGCTAATTATATTAAAAGTGTGTTAATTTAGAAAAAATATAAAGTATAACTTTATTTTAATTAAATCAAATAACAGTAACAGTATAATATAAATAAAATATATTCAACTCAATTTTTCTTATATATTTAGTTTTAAAAATAAACGTATAATAATTTTATTTGCTTATATTTAATTTATCAACAATTAACGAAAAGTGGTTGGAGAAACATATGCAATAAAATAAATTTATCATAATTTACTTATTTATTTTTGAGTTATCTTTGTGTATCAAATATGTCTGTAGAAAAGGAACGTAATTATCTGTCAAATGTCATGTTGCTACTACCACAGATTATTACTGCAAAACAACAGTCAAGAAGATGGCAGAGGCGGCATTTTCCGAAGATGGAAAATATTATTCTGCCATAACTCAGGACGGCAGGCTAAGGATTTGGGATACAGAAACGAATGCCCTTAAACAAGAATATACACCGGACCTGCATTTAACTGCTCCTCCCTCTTGTTTACAGTGGATAAATGTCAGACAATCAGTAAGTAGACACACGTGGTTTTAATGCGCTTTAGTAAATTTCGCCCTTATTTTTGGTTTTATTCTTAGACTTTGCAAGATATTACACTAATTAAAACTTTCTTCATTATACACAATAACAACTGATTTTCAATTCAAAAAACTAACTGCATAAACATTATTTAAATAAGGTAACCTTTTTAGGTATCCCCACAGAAAGGGGCCAGGAGAAAATCAATCAGTGAACAAGAAAACCAATTAATAGCATTAGGAACAAGTAGCGGGAAGATCCTATTGTACTCAGTAACACAAGCAAAGGTTGAAACAGTGCTGACGGATCAAAAGGATGGTGCACACAGTTCTAAAGTCAAGAGTTTAGATTGGCACAGAAAATATGGCTTGTTTAGTTGTACAGGATATAATGTGGTGCATGAATGGGACTTGGAAAGTGCCATCGTTAGACATAAGTACAATATAAATGTTGACAACAGAAGTAAACAGACAAGTGGTATAAGTGCAATCAAAATAATTCCACACAACCAGGTAAGTTAGATAAAAAATGGTAATTGTTTACATTACAATCGTAAATTAATTTCAATGTGCAAAAAAATTTAAATGACAGGGAAACATAATTTTTAAACCCATGTAAAGAAATTTTGGTTGGTTGTTTAATAAATTTGGTTACAAATGATAAGTTTTTAAGAAAAAAAAATGTAAAGTACATAACTTGTATGGACAGTTGTCATTATCGACGTCAAGATTGTGACATCGTTTTCTTAATAATTATTTATAAGTATGCTCCCCCAAAAGACTCGAAAAAGATTTAAAAGTAAAAAGAAAAATTCTAAAAGTTTTAAAATTTCCTAACTCATTTGAAATTTTTCCTGTTAGGTTTTTTATCATCTGAGATTACGGAAATAATTTTAACATTACTTAACAATTAATAAATTAAATATTTATTTCTTACGCTCGAACTAAGAAGGACTATTTTAAAACCTGAAACAAATACTGAAGATTGTTTGACTAATAGTAATCAATTTCATCATTAAAATTATCAATTGTCTAAGTTGAAGTTCCTTGTGTTAAATAATATGTACCACAAAATTTTAGTAAAATCAACTAGTTCTTTTTTAAATTGGCACTATAGATATCTTTGTACCATGTAGATAGCAGGTACTCAATTAATTTCTTCAGAATTGTCTTAGTGCATAAGTGTTATTTCATCCATGTAACAATGATTTAAACTAATAGTGAGCTATTGCATACATGTTTAAAATACCAATTGGTTTTACATTACTGTCATACAGAGAAAGCAAAATTTTATTCTGAAAAGCACTTCAAATGCATCATTATTCACCAAAAACTCAGAGGTTCATGATCACCTAAATGAATATAGTAAAAGAGGAAATAGCTTCATTTGCCAAACGCTCCAAACTCAGACTAAAAAGTCATCCAAACTACCTGGCCACCAATCTAGTGCAAGTTACGTCAAAAAACTTGATGACTTGTGATGGATATAGCGAATACAGTTGAATTTTCAATATTAAAAAAGGCGAAGCCCCCAATGGGAATCCTCTTTGACAAGTCAATCTTACTTCATATCATAGGCTTATAGTATAAGGACCGATTTGCATACATAAACCACATGCATTATATTTACAGAAATCGTCATCAAAATATATAGTAGCAGCATCTATTCAATTACGAATATGGCGTTTACAAGACGGACAAGCAACAATTGTAAGCAATTTAGGACACAATGCGGCTCCCCGAGCTTTATTAGCTCTGGCAACACTAGGAAACACATGCTGGCTCATAGAAGGATCACAGTAAGTTGTTTTATGTGATGTAAGAAAATAACATTTATTTGTTTTTAACATCGTAATTAATCAACAATAATCATAACTTGCAATTGAAAATAAAAAATTTTGTCTATGAACTTAAAATTGTTTTTTAAATGACAATATATATTAGATTTTAAATGAAGGAAACTTAAAATCTAAATTATTTCACAACATTGTATATTTAATATACATATTATTAGAAGTGAAACAGTTTGGAGGAATTGAAATACTGCTCCTTATAATAATGAAGTAATTTAAATAACCTATAATATTAAAATGACCTCTAACACACAAATATTCCTTTACAATATGTTATTGATTAAGCAACTGCAACAATAGAATTTTTACTGAGACTTTGTTATAAATATAAATACTTTACTTCTGAGCTTTAAAATTTTTACCTGTTTTATATAAAATAGTTATGGCAAGAACACATTTGTTTGTTTGATATTTTTGTCATTTGATTCAGTTCCCTTATTAATATACAGCTGAAATTTATCAATTACATATAAAAATATTGTCAGAGTATAGCTAAGGGAAGGAACCCTGTTATGGAAGAGTTTGGTCATATTAGTTTTGTTGAAGCGCTTACATAATATCCAGATATACAAAAAAATTATAAAATAAAACAAGTTTCCATCTCTGCCTTACTTTCTTATATAAAAACATTCAGATATTTATTTGAAATAACATATCCAATTCTGTTTTTTAAAACAACCTTATTCCTTAGGACCGAACGTCTCTTATCTTTCTGGGATGTAACAGTCACCGATGAATCAACCCAAGTCAATGGAGAGGAACCAACACCAAACAAGAGGCAAAGAAGGAAATCAGTAAATGCACCCCTTGTACCAACTCCTACATATAATTTCGTTTTGGAAGATGCTCCAAAGTTACTCGATGTTAAAGTTGAGTCAGAAAATTCGGGTTCAAAATTGCAGTTAGTTGCGGCTACTAGAAGCGGTGTTATTCATTTTTACGGACATATGTTAAATGGGTGAGTGTTTCTTTATATCCTGACTGTTTTTTATGTTACAATAAACTTAGCAGATTTTAGGCCATGGCGGCCAGTATTTAAGAGATTAGCCAGCTGCATTTTAGTGCACAAATGTATACACAGACACACATGCACTCGCTGTTTCTTTATTCTCATAGCTCCATGGGATGATTATCCCATATGACTGGAGGAGATCAAGACCTCTTAGACCAAGAGCTTTTTACATGCCCCTCCAACAAAGATATTAATATTTAGGCAATTTGGGGATCAGCTCACATTATGTTAACCCAGCTAAGTAATAATAACACAAATTTATTTTTCCCCAATGTTTGTAAAGCAAGTGATCAACAAATAAAAGAAAGAAAAGAAGGTATTAATATTTGATCTGTAATCCACAGACTCATACAATGGCCATGAAGTAAAAAAAAAATAGAATACATAAAAGCGGAGTAATAAATTGCTTAGAATAGATACTATAATTTTTAGACAAAACAATAACCTTTCTATTAATATCCAACCGTAACATGATTTTCATCCGAAACCAAATTGGCTCTAGCCTCAGTTTAGACTGACCTCAAAACTTAACACAAACAGTTGACACATTAAAACATAATAAAAGACAATAATTGATGTATGTAAGAAAATAAGTTCTTTATTAACTAGTAGTTCATCGTGAACTTGGACCTCGCGATTATTTTATTTCTTGAAATTATTTCACATTTTTTTTAATATCTCTTAAACTACTGAACCAATTTTGATGCCCGACGAACTTAAAAATTGTACTTATATAATCAACATATATTCCAAATTTCATTTAAATTGGAGCACTGGTTCGAGAGTTATCAAAGAACATACATACATAAATATAAATACATTTTAAACATATGTTGCTCTGTTAATAACTTTATATTATTAATCTATTCCAGAGCATCAACAAAACCGATAAAGCCCTCCGTAACAGTACAAGTGACAACCTCTGATGCCACTCCTCTACCACTTCTGTGCTGCAGGCTGGCTAATACTGGAGATCTTTTGTTGGGTTATACCAATGGTACATCATTGTTGTTTGAGAGAGTGGTAAGTACTAAACATAGCTTTATTCATAAAATAAACAAATAACTAGTGGTTCGCCGCAAACTTGAATCTCGGATGATTTTATTTCACATTTATTTCAATATCTCTTGAACTACTGAATCAATTATGATGCCCAACGAACTTAAAAATGGTACTAATATTACCTTCATGTATTCCAAATTTCATTTAAATTGGATTGCTGATTCAAGAGTTATCACGGAACATACATAAAATGCGTTTTCGCTCCAACTCTAATAGCAATCTCACTCGCCAATCTCGCTTCACCCATTCTATTACATTATAACTATATATATTTATAGTGATAATATCATCACCCGATTGCCTGAAAATAATGATAATCCATGCGTCGGTTGGGCATGTAAAAAGTCGGTCCCAGTTATCAAGAAGACCTTTGGCAATTGTTAAAGGATGTCAGTGTCTTCAAATATCCTGACAACTAATCCACCCTTGGAATTCAGTTTATCCCTTTGGGTTGCAGAGGTGAGATGCCAGTCGCTCTGTGTTAAAACTGATATTCTGGTAAAATTTGGTTGGATTAGAAGCCGACTCCAAGGAATTTGGGAATAAGGCTCGGAGGAAGAAGCAGATTTTAGCACTTTGTCGACATGGTAAATGCACATATCCATGTAAAGTTTTATCTTTCTAGCACTAACCGTTTGGAAGGTAAGCCGAGGACGGACGGACGGACATGACGAAACTATAAGGGTTCCGAGATGTGAACTACGGAACCCTAAATAAATAACTTTACTGATTTTTTGGCGGTTTATTTTTAAGTGTTATCACCCAACATTTCGAATACTTTGAGAGCATTAGGCCACGGGTAGGACTGAGGACTGTTTGATGTCCTGATGTCACTTTTTAATCTGGCCTAAATTTTTTGAAAATTAATTTTGGTTTTTAAAGTCCTTAAATAATGAGTTATTTAAGGATTTTAAGGTTAGTTAATTTAAAAAAAAGTTAGTTAATTTAAAATGTCGAATATTCGCGTACGTCTGAGAAGTTATATCAGTTACTGCTGATATTTTGCAATTTACGAGCAATATAGCGTAAGTAATCAATGAGTTATTTGTTTATCTTTTAACATGCCTGTAATTGGAATAGACTACCATCATCATAATATTAATATGGGAAGGTGAAACTTTGTACACCTTTTTAAATATAATATAAATTTAGCACAGATAAAGTTTATATTGAGAAGTACAGAAAGTAATATGTTTATTTAATATGTATAAAAATACATTAAATTAATAAAGAAAGTCGTAATAATATAACATATAAACATGTAATGTGTCAAGCGATTTCTTCAACACTGAACCGAATAATACAAAAATAAACCGACTGCAAAACAAAACAGTATACTAACTAAAAAGAAAAAAAATATCATTAATATTGCGGAATACAACATGTCGTATGAATCAGAAAAGTGTAAGTTACTTGGATCCCTTCAGCAACAAGAAAAGAGCTGATGATCTTCAAACGGCTGAGCAGCTTTTCGTATGGATAGCAAAGAAATTTCCTAGAAAATGTGTAATCGAATAGGAAAAACCACAGCCAAGTGAGATCAGTAGTTATTGCGAAAATTGTGCACATACATACATGCATGCAAACATGCGAAACGAACAGAGAACATTCATTATTTAAGTCGGTTAAAACTATATGTAGTGTCACTTAATAAGGCTACTTAAAAATGATGAATTTACCGTTTAATATCACAGATAATATTGTAAAAATTCAATCAGTAAACTTCACTTTCTCCGCCGGGCATCTAAGACCCTGAAATCCCTAAAGAATATTGGCTTAATGATGGTTTATTTTCAATACCGAGGCTTTATATTAAATGTTTACCATTATATTTTTTATATTTTATTGGCTACCACACTCCGCAAGTTAATCTGCGAAGAGGAAGAGGTGCCAATTTAAACGGGATAGAGTCCATGTCCTGCTACAACCCTAGTTCTATCTACGGGAGTTCTACCTATTTACTATCAATTTTTTTTACTATTAAAATCTGACTGTTTAGCTAATTCAGAGATGTATTAATCTCCATTAAGCGAATACAAAAACATAGTTTATAAATGGTTTTTTCCTTTTTTTGAATCGTTGTCTTTTCAATTTGGTAGATACTTATATATACTTAACTAACCTTTTTCTTTTACTTTTTTTATGCGCTTTTTCACCATTTTGTTACATACCTATACATAGTTCTAGCCTGTGTTTTTGCAAGGGTAATCATTTTGCTTTCTACATTTAATATTTTTTTGATATGGTAATTATAATAATAAAGAAAATTTGTTTCGATTTTGATTTTAATTTAAAACTTTACCTATGAAATATATCTACCTAAGGAACCCTTTATCAATATTTATTAAGGGACCTCTACTGAGCTATACTTATTGAAACAAAAAATCAATGCACAGTTTGCAACTGCCTGAATGCCATTCAGTTAATAAACACACTTATATGATCAAACACACCAACACAACTATAGAATTGTTTCAAAAGACTAAAATAGCTTGTCATTAATTAAATGATATATCGACTAGCGTTTTGTAACAGCTTAATTCTGTATGCTAAAGTACATTAGGAAGCAAATCTCTTGTCATTGCGAGGACAAAGGTAAATGGATATAGAATATTTAATACAGCTGAGAATCTACGTAGTTGATACTGATTTAATTGAAGTGGCAATTCACAGCGTTATCAATATAAATTAAGTCATCTTGGCCACGCGGCCAACCTACTCAGAGATCAGCCAACTGCGCAGGATATATTATAGTGCACACTCTCTGTTCTCTGTTCCTTTACTCTCATAGCCCGTTGGAACGGATATCCGATACGACCGGAGAGAGATCAGGCGGCAGGACCGTCTTTTTACATGACCATCCGAAGCATGGATTGTTTTAATTTTCAGGCAACCGAGTGATCAGCCTGCATTGCTCTAACCCAACTAAGAAACAAAACAGTCACTGTCCAGCGGGATTCGAACCCCACGACCTCCAGTTTGTAAAGCAAGGGGCCATACCACTAGGCTACGAAGGCAGTCATAAAGAATGTCTGTACTAATAACTTGATCTACAACATTACCAAAGAGATATCGGCCTTTAACCATCCAAGCGAACAACTGACAGAAAGTAAAAATCTGGAGAAATATGGAAATTTCCACAAAAGAAGATAATACAAACGACACATTATTCATTTCTTGCCAACAGGTTTCTTTCCGAATGGCAATGACGTATCGCTGTCAACGAAATTTTATTTTGGCACAATTGTGTGTCATATAATCTGAATGGCAGAGAGAAGGATCAAATAATACGATCTGCATACAACAATTTATTATAGTAAAAAATGTTGCGTACAGTTTTACTCGCAATTTGAAGAGATTTGTTTCTTAAACGGTTACATACATATTAGTAAGATACATATACCTACATCATACAGACAAACAGTCAAAAATTCATAAAAAAATGTTTTAGCTTCTATTGCTGTTAAAAAGACGGTTTTTATTTTTTTTTAAATATCTTCAATGTATAGATTTCGGATAAGGTACACTTTTATTAAACGTATATATTCTTTTTCGTTCCGTAAAGTAAAAGGGATGTTATCTATAATAAAAAAGCAGAAGAGTCTATGTGTTTCAATGTGCTTGAAAACTCGGATGTAGGTTTTTAAATTATTTTTGTGTTTCATTGCCCAATTTTTTGGTGTTGGTTTATTAAACTTCATGCTATATTTTTAGTTATTTTTGCCTCTGGCCTAGGTCCTTGCTATACAAATTGGATATATTGGCAAGGACAGGGCTGACGACCTGATTACCTTAAAATTCATGAAAATTTGTTTACTTTCTCTCCAGTTCCTAAACTATATCTAAGGAAAAATATAACCACCCGTTACTCTACTGTTGTTGAAAAAAAAAAGGAAATAAAACCGGCCGAGTGCGAGTCGGATTCGTACACGAAGGGTTCCGTACCACATTACAATATAATATTCCACACCTTTAATTTTTTATTTTTTGATGCTATAGTGGCAATAGAGATACACATTCTGAGAACACATTAAGCTTCTACTTGTTGCCATCATTAAGTTTGAGCTATAAAACAAAAAAAAAACAATTTATACGTCATCTGTGAAAATTTCAACTGTCTAACTATCACTTCATCACGATTCATGAGATACAGCCTGATGACAGACGGACAGACAGCGGAGGCTTAGTAATAGGGTCCCGTTTTTACCCTTTGGGGTACGGAATCCTAAAAAAAAACACAACGATTGTTTATATAAGAAAGATAATAGAAGATTTTCAATAAAAAAATTTAAATATTAAAATAAGTGACTAAAAATTTATCAGAACCTAACAC
>DWHK01000490.1:0-13841 GCA_018247855.1 Graphium androcles | reverse complement strand
CCTGCGTCGCGCCCGCCAGGGGCTGGTGCGTCGTGCCCACTGACACCACGTCGATCTCCTCCTCTGCAACAACGGACACACGAGTTCAGAGCGGTGCCTACTTGCGTATATCTGATAAAACTATTCGGTTCCCAGGATCACCTACTATAGGCGAGAGTCGCTAATTGTGTCCCGCACTAATCGTCTCATAGCGCGAACGCCTTCATTGATACGGCCCTCGTTATGCTCGTATCACCATAAAAGACGGGCGATTGTCTTAGCTACGCCTATATACAATTGCGGGGCTAGATGCGGTGTAGGGATGCGGCTGCAGTAGTCAGGTGGGCGGGAGGGGTGAATGGGATGGGGTGGCAGTGAGGGCGTCGACCCCGGCGTACTACCGCAGCGTCTGTGGCCATCGATCCAGACGCCTGACGTCACGCCGTTCGCGCCAAAAGCAGCGCGCGTGCGCGGCCTCTGCCGCAGCGTCCGCACTCAATGGACGCACGCCCGTCCACGGCGGACGCGCCTGGCCCCCGAGCCATAGAATGCGTTTCACGCCCGATCACTAGCTACGTCGCCGAGCGCGCTCACTTAACGCCGACACGCGAGCCGTTTGGAACCAGTAAAACCTGTTACTGGTTGTTGCCAAGGCACAATCGCATAGCAACAAGACATTGAAAGCTTTTTCGGCGCGGACACACCGATTTAATTACTTTCTAAAAGTATAAAAAAGTGTGAGAGACGTACGGAGTTGGTGGCGTCAATGGTAACTGCCTCAACACGGGCGCCTCTCTGTTATAATGTACCTGCATTCTCTAGAGCCAAAGCCATTGGACTAAGGCTCCCAAATGAGCAGGATATACGACATATGTTGTGTATGAACTGGTATTAGGGGAATTTCGCGGAAGAGGTGGCGAGCGGCGAGCGAGATTCGTTACTCTGACGGGCAATCGTGTTGGCGGTTGGCCGATATCGGACGACGTCCGGGCGGCGTGCGTGGCGTTGGAAATAGACGGGCGGTGGCGTGGGCGCCGGCGGTGCGTTCGGCGCTTTCAAGGGCGGCGCGACTCGCGAAACACGCGGCCGGTCGCGCTGCGTTGCGTTTATCGAGCGATGGACGCCACTTCCGCATGCCCGCGTCGCTTATCGTACGGTCTAAATCCGGCGCCGGCCGTCGCGGGGCAGCCATTGTGCCCCCGAGGCGGTGCGCCCGATTTTCTCTTTTGCCGCCGCCGCCGCCGCCGCGATCAAACACAGACGGCGGCGGTATTATTTTCAGCGTGTAAGCGATACGGGCTCGGTATTGTCGCCGGCTCCGGTCTAGTGCGTGCCTATTATATCGACATCGCCAGCGGCGATTCCGGCCGCTTTCCCAATTTTAAACTCGACTACCACGGATGTTCCTGTGCATCTGTTTCGGAAAACCCTGTTTCCGTACCGTTACCTCGCAGTATTGCTGCAACACTGGCCCCGAACAGTGAACGTGTATTAAGTAATAAACAATGATATAGTCTGCAGCGAGCGACTCGTTAGCCCACTCGAGACGGGATTAGTCACAATATCTAGTTACTGTCTACGGTCTCGCTGTGAGAAATGCAATGAGTCATACAAATGAATTGGCAATAAGTCACCGATCTGGAAAGCGAGTAAAGTAATCCCGCAAACAGTAAGACGCGAATTCCATAAAAAGGTATGATAATGAAAATTTTCTCTTGCACTAGGTGAGTGGAAGAGGAAATGCTGTTTATTTGCACGGCTGCCTTGGCGAGCGGTAATTAACCCGTTGATAACGATCGAGCGGCGTCGGAGTATGGTGAGGCGAGATTTCTAAGCGCTAGACGGCTCTTCATGAACATCTGTTCTCCAACGAGTTTCAATCATAGTACGCGATTGGGGGCGTTCTCTCTAATGTGCATTCAACATTGGCAACATCGATACTTTAAGAAATTCAATGTTTTAAAATTATTCTCTATATCGTCAAACCACGCACACATCTTTAGTTTAGGAATCGAATACATTCTGCGAGAGCGAGGTAAGCATTGAAATAAATGTCGGCATGTGGGTTGGTTGCACGAATAAATCGAATTCTGGGCTACCGGGGTGCGGCTTTAAGTGAACTGGCGCGATATATCAGAAATATCTCGGTCGTTGAAAGCTAGATATGTTCAGTATGTAGTTCATATGTTGTATAATACAGCTCGCTCCTTACAAAGTGCGCAACTAGTAGTGTTTTATAGAAAGTGAGTGTTTTAACGTGTCAACGTATGGGCGCAAGAGTTCGTCCGTTGTTAGACGTCGGGTCACCCACAAGGCATAAGCGGAGGGTCGCGCTCCGACACGCTCCGCAGCCCGAGGCCAAGTTCACTGGCATTTGAACGCGATAATTAAAAATTATCATGACGTGGGCGCCGTTGCACGCAACGCCGTACAGCTCGCTCACAGGTCCATACCTACATTGCTACAACAAACACGTCTAATGCTCCAAAAAGTGCGCCAAGTTTACGCGATTTATCGGCAATTGCAAGGTGCGCCTCCGTATCACGGAGTGTGCACATCCGATAACACATTAATACCTCGATGGGATTTCGTAATGATAATGGATACGTTTCCGCGAATTGCCAATATATAGCCTTGGAATGTTTTAATCGGCGATAACAAGTCGCGTGAGCGTGGAATTCGCGATTCGCCACATCCTGTAACGTCTCGGCTCGGCACCTCTATAACGTTCGCAAATTAATAAACCCGAGAGACGCGGATTTTTATCACCCTCCATCAATCTAAGCCCTAAACGGACTGCGCCTACACGAAATACATCTTCCCACGGAGGAGTTCGAATTCGGAATGACTTATTAAGGCATAGACAAGAGTAGACATTGTACCGTCGACGGCGTGCGTCGGAGGTATTTTTGGCGTATTACGCAACCGCGGAAAGTCGGTCATCTAGGCAGTGCGGGGTGCTCGAGAGGCAGGCGGCCGCCTTCTAAATCAGGCGGTGGTGATTTACGGCGGTCGATCGGCCTTGGCGAGGTGCGCAAGGAAGTTCACGGGCGAGCGTCTTGCCTAAAAACCATCCGATACGCGAACTCACTGCGCGCTAATCATATTATTAATGTAACCGGATACAAGACGATTCCACTCGTTTTGTAACGCTTTTAATTTCAGACAACCTACACGTATGTAGGATTTATGTTATAACCGACGAAAATAAACGAATGATAGTCAATCGAACAGCGTTCATAGACCCACTCCAAGGCCATTTTAGATGTGTGTGAATGAACAAACTTACTGTGCAACCTTTTTATTTTAACATACGACGCAGGTCGACAATAAGCTTCATATAAAACCTGATAACGCTTTGATTGAGATAAAAGTAAATGAATGTCATGTTTTTCCGCATTGGCAAAAATTTACATAGTGAACAGATGACATAGTTGTCGTCTATCTCATGCCTAAAATAAGGTATTAGTTGTTTTATTAAATAAAAACGTAAATAAAATTTGAAAACAGAAGAACTTCCCTCATCGAGCGCTTATACGCAGTTTCAAAAACGATACGACGTAGTAGTTGGGGCGGAGATGAGTTTTTTTTTTCTTTCAAATATCGCGGAAACGAATAATGGGTCTCGCAAAATGTCACACGTCTGAAAATAACTGTATAATGGTCAGTCGATGATATTTTATTGCGTCATTCGAATCGGTTTCGGCCGTCCGTAAGCCAGAAACTTGAATTTGTGGCCTCATCAATATGGACATGAGGCATTAGTGGAGATTTAATGTTAATGAACGATGGTCACGGATTTCAATACGATATTACTTTATTGAAACGAAAAATTATATTTTATTATAAGAGACAACGATACGTCTTACTTAGAATAGAGTTTAGTAGGCGGAAATAAAATTAAAGTAGGTAGGCAGAATAATGGTTTCCAAAGTTTAGACATGTCACCGTGTGTGAAACGGATCTCCGCTGGGCAGGTAGCAACAGGCCTCGACGGGCGTAATTCATCGAGTCCGCGGAGTCGTTTCGGCGGCAATCCGCCAGTTCGCGAGACGCGACCTACATCGCGTTGCCACGGACGCCTCGCACTGTAATCTATGCGCATATGGTAATATCGTGAGATATCGGAATGAGAATATGATTTTTACTATTAAACGGGCGACGGGGTCGGCGAGATCAAGGTGAATCGCCGAATTATCTAGTTGCCGTGTTCGCTTTATCAATCGGGCCGCGTATTTTATTTTATGATAAGACAATACAAATGTATGCTAGTGTGACAAGTTGTAACTGTTATCGGCATTGGAGTTTGATTCACAAGGTCGCGGTGGGGCCGACGAGGGGGCGCCGCACTAGCCTCCGCCGGCAGCTCCGCTCGCGCATCCCGCATCAAGGCGAATCAGCAGTTACCCTCGAAATTGGGTCGAAGCAGCTATAAATACACGCGAAGGAAATACATGTTTCGAGTGGAAGCTCCTAGAGGCGATTTTCCCCCGCTCGCCGCTAAGCCTCTCGGAATGCCGGCTCAACACTTGCACGTTACATTTAACGTCACATTATTCTTTATCGCGATTTAAAATATTTACACACACGGCAATTGTTTTAAAATATCTAACAATTCCGCAGCGATAACGACAAGGTCTTTCCCACTACGCCACGGCGGTGGAACACATTTTACGACGTGTAACTAGCGGCTCGACAATATGGACGCATCGTGATGGGTTAACTTATCGGCGCCATTTGATAACTGGACGTTGTGTTCTACAACGTTTTATTGGCGGAGCCACCGGATAGATAGTTTACGACACTACAGCCAACTAAGAAGTAGAACATGTTTTCAATAAAAGTATTTTCTCCACGTCAATGGGGATTATTGGCTATTTGGCTATCGTTATTCTGCTGTATTAAGAAGTAATCAGTTCGAAAAGTAACCGAAACCCCACGGCCTGAAAAATGTCGTTAAATAAAAAAAAGGAGGTACCTATGTCTTCCGCGACCGAGTTTACCTACAATGTTACGTTAGGTTCACGTTAAGCGGTCGCCGACGAAGCCTAGGTTAGGCTTATAAAGTAGCGCAACGCATATTTAGGCCGCCGGTTGAAACGCCGAATGGAACCGCGCAAATTGCTTTAACAGCGCGAACCGAGGCCGCTCACAACGCTCGGCGGCTCGATAAAATTGCAATAAACCTGAGGTCCATCGCCACCACGATTGCAACGTTTAACTGATACTTAATATACGTACGCAATGATATGCGAATTTCAGTTCCATCGCCACCAATTTTACGCCGTTTAATCTACAGTTTAATAAGACGCGTACGCGAGCATACGCGATCGAACATATCAACGATCGACGAAAAAAAATTCCACCCAACTGTGGCGCTTAGCGACGCCCCGAAATAATTTTATTCTGTTGCCACGTTAACACGACGACTTTAAACTATGTTAACCAAATATTTAATCAAGTGATTGTGTTTTAACGTTGCTTAGTAAGTATTTACGTCACCGCCACAAAAATAGATCGGCGGTCGGGTCGGGAGATGGGCTTCGGGAAACGTAACCAAATAGCTAGCTAGGCTGGCTGTCCCCGACACGCTTTCGGCTGCGTTTGGGGAACCGGATCTAACGGCCCGAATCGCCCTTACAAGGAACTTTACAGTCCATACGCCACAGCCGCTGCCCCACTTAGCCGCACTTAACGGGACCTAGAATTTAACGTCATAAATCACAATCTCGGCCGCGCAATCTGTCGAGATAAAGGCGCAGGTCAAAAGCACCTAGAGCTATTTAACTCGGTTATCTGTCTAAAGTTTATTAGGTTGGCCGCTTTTATAATTATAGCATTCGCGCAATAGCTCGCCGTTATTGCGATATGACACCGGGTTTTTTTGCAAATGGTAGATTTGTAGAATCGTAGAGCATGAGTGGTCTAAATGATATTTATAGTCTGGGGTTCAATGCCGGTTATAAAAGCCGACGATCGCGCTATGCCGAGTCGATAGGCGTGTTGGCGCGAAAAGTAGAGTCGGGCGCGCACTGGGCGCAATCAACGCGCATGCGTTTCAAATTTAGCGTCGGCGGCGGTGAGATGCGGCCGCGAACCTTTCATCTGCGATGCCGCGCTCGCGTTGCCCCGCGCGACCGCTCTGTGGACGAACGTCACCCTTGCCTCTTTTCATACGAAAAATACGATCTTCAATCCTATGTTCCTAATCCCTACTACTCGAAACCTACCTATTGTGTCAAAGGCCTCCAAGGCGTATATACTTTAACGATTGGAATAGATCTTAAGCTTATTGCAACCAGCCACAGGTTGCAATCTATTGGAAGGAGCGCGCGAGACGCCGCCGCAGCAGACCAGACGCCGGGACCAAACCGGTCCGGGCCCACTTCAATGAGATTCCATTTCATTCCGTCGCATACCAGCGGCTAACGGGCGGGTATGCGAACCACTCCAACTACGGATACGCCTAACTAACAACAAGCGCGATAGTAAACAAATTGCGCCGCGACCTCGCGCTATCAATGATAGCCGGAGTGCGAAGATAGCGAAACATTGTAGCGTAGTGATGCACTCGTGCCCGACCTAAGTCGTAATACATAATGTTAATTTAAACTCTACTTTGCATTTCAATCGGCCATCCTTACGCCGGTCGTGGATTTTGTTTACGCTGTCACTTCTAGCTAAAGTAACAACGTACACGACATAGTTCCATTAAAAATAGTCGAAGCAAACAACCGGTACAAGTAGCCGCGAGGCAATATTTATAAATTTTACAACGGACTATGACATATTTATCACGCATTGAATTCTGTAATGTACACGACGTGTACATGTGAGCGTGCATCGAAGTTGATGCCGGTCGCGGGCTGCGTGGAGCCGTCGGAGCTAATTATTCGTCCCCGGGGATGAGCAGTCGAAGGTTGACATTAAGGAAGGTTGGAACCTTCAAGGTCGCCTCGGATATCCGGGAGCCGCGGGTGCGTCTAGACTGCGGGGTGGGGCGAGGCAGGGGCGGGGGAGGCGGGTGGAAGGGTCCACGCCACGGTCGATACACGCAGTTTCCCGCGCTCAGGAACCACGCCTGCGTCCTCGCCTCATCTCGTCCACCGTCTTATACAATTATATGTACGCACTCTGCAAACTTCCCTATCAGCGATCGAGGCCAGATCCTAAATAATAAGATTTTTATGCCAATACTATATCAATGAAATACCTAAATACTTTAACTAAACTTCGATAAACAATCGAAGCACCATCTAAACCGAATACTACATACACTCTGAAAGAATCTCCATCATCTTAAAACAATAGAAAGTTAATTATGTAAGCGAGTGGCCCACATAAACGGAATAAGGAGAGTGCACCGACCTGATTCGCAGGAGTCGGAGGGCGTCTGCACGCCCAGGTAGTCGATGCGCTGGCGGGCCAGCGTGTAGGAGTGGTCGGCGGCCACGGCGGCCGAGTCGCGCAGCAGCTGGCGCGCGGCGCCCGCCACGTCCACCACGTGCTCGAAGGAGCAGGGGTGCTCGTCGCCGTCCAGCGAGGGCGGCGTCTCGGGCCGCGCCGGCGACGCCTCGCGCCGCAGCAGGCTCTGCCCCGGCTGCGCGCTCATCAGCTCCGACGGCACGAACGTGTTCGACGGGTGCACCGAGTCCGCGCACGACCCCGCCCACATGCAGTCGTGGTGCACGATGTTGTCCTTGTGGTCCTCGGGACTGTCCGGGATGCGCCAGTCCGAGTCGCTATCCTGGAGGCTCAGCGCGGCGGGCGGCACCAGCTCCAATCTGTCCACCTCGTACTCTATCTGAGTCCAGAATTCGGATGTGGACGTCATTTCCATGGTCACCTCGTCCAACGTATCCCAGATGTCGAACTGCAGTATGTTGGATTCGATCGGCGGTGGCGACATTTTCTCTTTTTTTATGTATAAGTATATAAATCTAAATACAGACTACTTTTAAAGCTAAGACGAACTTCACGATATCACAGAGCCCCTTATCACAAGGACGATGCGCGCGATGGGTCCTACGCACACCGTCTGAAACAAAAGAAACTTTTGTTTAGAACGAGCCAAATCGCAAAAAAGAAATTTAATAACCGAACAAAAATTACAAATAATCATAAAAAAATATCAAAAAACAATTCAAATAATAAAATTAAAAGAATGTTTTACATTCAATTAATATTACCTATCAATAAAATAGAGCACAAATTCACTAAGTAAAAATAACGATGGTAAAATAATAGTTTAAACACAAGGGGTGTTGACCCCTTGTATTTACAAACAAATCGCGATTGATCACTCACTCCCAACGTCGGAGCGGGAAGTGCACAGCGCGAGGCCCAAAACTAGACTGAACTCTGGATACGAAAACCAACTGTTTTAAAGGGTACATTGGCCTTGGGGCTTATTCCAGTCCGAACAACAATTAGTTATTGTCCTTGCGTACACCCCCGCAACGCTTTTTCCCATTTTGCTACCTGGACGCGGGCGCTGACTGATTCTGCGAACAATCGCCCTGTGCCAGGTACGCGGTCCAAGCAAAAACGCCCGTTTGTTTACAAGCGCCGACTGGCGCGAAAGCAATGTTTACCAATATAACGACGCTCTTACGCATCTTCACCCCGCTGCACGATTTTGCGAGGGAAACTATTCATCACAATATTTATTCGCAATTTTTTCTATATTCACACGAAATTATTAATTTAAAATGACGGAAGATAATGATTCGAAATTTCTTATAATCACATTTTTCGGGAAAAGCTAAAACATACAATGCATAAACTTGCTTTTACTCAAGAATAGTAAGTAACTCACAAATTTACAATTAATTAAAATATATTTATGTAGTAGTTTCCATAGTTTAGTTACATATTTTTAATGAAGTATATCATTAATTAAAAATATATAACTAAACTATTGAAACTAAGTTATTAATACGATTTTATTCATAACATACAGAAACAATTTTCTTTTTGGAAAAATTGTATATTTCATATTTTATGATTTAATTAAAATTACGAATAATATTATAGATATAGATAATATAATGTGTTTATCACCATTAAAATTGTGTGCTGTCGATCATTTTACAGAAAAGGGTAGTAGGAAGTTATATTAGTTATGCAACTTTAGCCTGACCAAGCAATGTTGCGCTACGGCGTAAATTAAATAATATTATGAAATGAGTTCATATGTTATAGAAGAAAACATCTAATTTGGAATTTTCACCATAGATATATTTGATATATATAATTATAATTTTTTAATTTAACACAGGCTGATTTCGTGGATTTTCGTATTACAAGCCTCAGGTCTGAAAAATGTTTCGTAATTGAAAACAATAAGTAGAGTAATGAATAATGTACCAAATTTTTAGACATTTTATCATTATATTATTTACAAAACTAAAATTTTTACTTTACCTATTTTTACATTACCCACTAATGAAATTCTTTTGAGGACGGTCAATATTCTTTTCAATAGTTGCATTTAAATGGCGGCAATGTTAGGAATTTGGGTGCTGGCAATTCGCAGAAACGCCAACAAGCCGACGTTCATTTCATAGTCGGCAACGCCCCGCCGGCAACTTATACTACACAGAAAATCTATATCTATCTACCCGCGCCTACCGAGACAATCCTTAATAAAAGTAAAAAAAATATAATACAAAATGAAATAGCTTACCTAAAAGTTTGTGCAAAACGCGATCCGACTGGGGCCGCCGAGTAACACAATTATACACTGAATTCTTCAGAATCTTCGACAAAGTTTTTTCCGTACACACTGCGTAACACTCACTGAGAATATGCGGTTGGTTATACAGTGTAAATTAAATACGGTACTTCTTCCGAGACCTCCTATTGAGTTTGTCAGACACTGAAACATTATTCAGGTGCCGGCCGATTCTAAGGACAGCCGCGCGTGCTTTTCGGTTGGCGCCGTGGACACGACTAGTTGGCGAGGCGCGAGGTAGCAAGCGAGTAGCGGTCGCCGCGCGCCCCCCGCCCCGCGGCCGGCTAATTCGATGCCATTCACGAAATCCTCTGAAAATACGCCTCGTCCTACCGATTATGTAGCACCCATGTGTTCATATAACTCTACCCCATCCACACGCACACTTATTTAGTTAAACGGGCGCATAATTGTGAAATAATAGCGAAAATTAACCGGCGTCTCGCGTCTCTCCGAAGTACGCGAGGAAGGAAATCAGCGCAGCGACATCACGGAGTACTCGCTGCGCGTGTGTGCGTGTAGTGGATTGGTGTGAGTTAGGCGCGGTTTCTGCTCTGACGTTGCGTCGCGTTGTGGGAGGAAAACTGAGCTAGCGTCGGCCGGCTAGCTACGGCCTACGGGTGTTGTTGTATCTTCACTTGTTCACTCACTCGGCCGCCGGTCTCTCTCGAGGTGGAACGTTTGTTGCATTGTTTTTCCGCAGCTGCTACTATTGAAGCTAGTCGGTCGACATTCCTTAGGCAAGGGCTTATGGCGCGAAGCAGAAATACCTGAGCGATTCTGATGAATTGGCGCCTGTTATTTTTATTGAGCGCCTGCATAGCAAACAATAATGATACGCAGTCTTCCGTTTAGCGTAGCATAATATAAGTAACCTTTACGTTTCTAAGCAAGCTATGAATTTACTAACGTATTTTAGATAATTACGATGAAATAGGTACGAACCTACCTTATTACTATAAAAAGTACACTATAATCAAAGGAATAACGCTGTACAAAAGATTAAATTGAACGTTTTAATTGTAAAAATACAATATTTAATATTAAATGCATTTTCTTTTGAGTGTATGTTTATTTTTGTAGTAATAATTAACTATGAAACAAAATTCTGGTAACTAAAAGATATTATTTATAAACATACATGATAATGTAATATGTGCATATACTGCTAGCATCGAACATTACTTTCCCGCCATAAAGTTCGACGACCCGCATTCTGAGCGTTGCATTCCCGCCGAAGTAAAAAATCAGCATCGACTTTGCAAACCTTAAGAATAGGGCCACACCTTAAATAAAACATAAATTTAGGACAACTAAGTCAGTAAGTTTTTGTTTTCGTAACTTATCTCAATTCATTGAACGCTGACAGTCTGCAGGAAATTTTTTTTTTATAGAATAATTTATTATAAGAGAAAATGTTGAGAGGCCAACTGAAGAAAATATACAGTTATAAATGAACTAACGTATATCGAATGTATTTAAATCAGCATTATAATAAAAGAGGCCAGTAATGTAATCATATTTGCGAACCTGAAATATTATCTTTATTAAGGACAATTAGGTTTATCCAACGAAAACGGATGAATGGTCGCCCTACACGCAACTAATAAAAGTCTTTCCCTCTCCCTCCTTTGAGTGCGATGTCGTATGGCGGTTGATTTTAATTCCATACGTTTTATGAGACTATTTATTATTTATCGATTTCGCATCATAAACCATGATGGTTCAATAACAATGTCAAATTCATATGAAAATCGGATATTAACTGAATATAGTGTGTTTCATACGTAGAATAACTATTTTGATTTCATAAATCTTATTAATTATAATTACTTACGTAGATCATCAACATTAGTTTTAAAATATATACAAAACCATACATATGAAATAGTTTTTGAGTTCTTGCCAATAGATGTCGCCACGTGTACTCATTTTTCTTGGCAACAATGTTATAATATTGTATTCGTAAAGACAAAATGACTGAGAATGATTTTGAAACTGTTTTAAAGATTATGACTGCGTGTCTACTTAGGTTTGAATTACGCTAAATAACGACCCATTGTAATATTAGTTCAAAAAGTTATACTTAAACTTTTAAAATGCAATATGAATACTATGTAAACACAATAGGGTACCATTAGCTAAAATACTGAAATAAGATAACTATTATTGGTAACATTATCTAAGTTAATATAAGTCTTTGAATATTAAAGCGCAATAAAAAATGTCAATCTGTCTTCATAATTATCTAAAATTTCTTAATTATTTTGAGCGAGTTTAAAATTTTTTAAAAGAACAAAAAGCAATCGTAATATTAAGAGAATTCCGACAAAAGATATTTTATAGTGATGCATTTATAGTAGCAAACATACATCCTAAAAATACTTAATCTTGTTTATTAGCAATGTTTTTCTTTTGTTTTATAAAAATAATTAAACGATTTTAGTGCGTTTTTATAGACTAATGTTTATGCGATAAAACGTGTAAAACAGTTTTATTTAAAAATGTGTAGTTCCTATTATTAGGAGTAAATAAATGAAATTCACTTTTTTAATGGTAAATGATAATTAGTATTTTTTCCTTTATTTTCGGATTAAGTATTATAATTGTAATATCATTCATAGTAACATTTTATTTCTCCGAAACAACGTTCACTGTTATTTAAAAAATAGTGACAGCCATCAATTAAATACCAGAAATAAGGACCAACTGATAACACCTAGGTTTCGTTTATAAAAGACAAATAAATCATTTATGGGACAAAGTGTACGTATATATAATAAAATTCCGCGTTCAGTATTAAACGTTCCGTTGGATAAATTTAAGAACAAAATTAAAAATACCCTCTTAAGTAAGGATATTTTGATGATTTACGTGTGTGGGAATAATAAATAATACTGTTGATTAGTAGTAAATTTGTAAGAAATATTTTATTCTAAAAGAGCAGCTGCTGAGTTTTTCGCCCGCTCTTCTCAGCAGAATCTGCCTTCCGAGCTAGTGGTAGCTTCCCTACGAACTTTGATGTTAAATGCAAAAATTTGACGTTTCATAAGAACGCGCAAGCGTCTATGTGAATAAAGATATTTTGAATTGTAAGTAGGGACGTTATTTTTCTGAATTTAATGGTACTTATCATATTTTAACGCGGGATGTGTAATCTTACAACCCCCTTTTATTCAAATTTACACTTATATTGTAACCAAACCGTAGAAAAATTAGATCACGCTCACCCTAAACGCTAGCGGACCCTTCAACTGAGTGTACCCTTTGAATAATTTTATTTATTCAATTCTTCTTTAGATAAAAAATAGACGCCGGAAATAGGAGTTCGTTTCCGAACTGGTTGGATGTCAACAAAAGATTGATTTTGGCAGATGCTACTTTAAGCATTATAATAAATTTGAACTTTATTCCGTTACAATTAAGGGCTAGAGTGTTATAAAATTATGCTAATGTTATTTCAAGTATAGGGTGGTAAAAAGAGGATTGAAAGCGTCATAATCTGCACTTTTCATTAACTGGTCTTTTATTTCGGCCGACGTCAGTCGTGCGTAATTGGACAATGCAATAATAATTGATGATTAACATGTCGAAATTTTGACATCTGACCACAGGTTGCCATCATAAAGCGGATTATATACATTCAAAGGTCCCATATTACCTGCTATCATAAATGTAATTTTCGTCGGGGATGGAGGTCGTGAAACATGTTAGTTTTTACGACAACAATCAATTTTAAATCGATGACGATTAAAGCTCGCTGACGGTTGGAACGAATAACTTTAATGTGATTGCTATTTATCTGTTTTGTTTTTGTTTACAAGCTGTTAAACTGAAGGCTACGGTTCAGATTCACCGTGAGAGCCAAGGAAAATGAAACCGAACAATGCTGGAATATGGGCACGTTTTATTGTTATATAAATATATAAACAATGATGCTTTTCATGTATATTTTAAACGTACTTATTTTTACATAATATATTTTTTGATACCTTTTAATAATCCATAACTTTTTAATAATCCTGCGAAAAATGGAAATTGCGAGATGCTTTCTTTGTCAGTATTAATTTTTTTCTGCATAACACGTTATATTTTCGCACCTGCCAATAGCAGTGTAATTAACTAC
>DWHK01000489.1:0-13845 GCA_018247855.1 Graphium androcles | reverse complement strand
CTCTTAGGCCGGGGCCCTCTCGGGTCAGGGGCCCGTGGCATTTTGCCAGCCCTGCCACCCTATAGTTACGCCTCTGGTAAACGTTTACTTTATACGAATAAAACATTCCAATAATTTGAGGATATTGTCAGTTTTTGAAAAATTTAATAAAAACAATTAAATCTTTAGGGCCAATTTAGTACACAATATAAATATTTCAAGAAAATACCAAGGCATTTATTGCATAAATAATTTTGTGTTTCACTTAATTAGTTTAAATTTAATACAAAAACGACTCAAACTGTCATGACGCATAAAAATGACGTCACAGTCTAATAAATACGTGGCGCAATCAAAAAATGCTTCGAACGCCATACGAAATATCAAAATAAATTCAGGGCTGCAAATATAGGAACTGCGCCATTAACATTTTGAAAATAAGTTGCGATCAAAATTAAAATATGTTAGTACATAGTATTTCAAATAAAAGTAATCAAAATATTTTTGTTATGAAAAAGTAACGGTCGTTAAAAATTATCGGTATCTGGGTAAAATATTGTTGCTGATGTAGAAATCAACTAGTTATTAATTGTATCATTATATATAACTAGCAGTGCCCGCGGATTCGACCGCGTGGAATTGTGTTCGTTTTTGTCTAAAACTATTTAACTTGAACAATTTCACCATACATTATCTAGGCATAACTGTCAAGCTAATAAGCATAAGCTGTAAAAGTTTCCCGGATTTTTTCTGACTTACGTTATACTTATTGTTATCTTTAGGCAATTTACACGATATCTTTATAATGATATATAAGCTATATAACTGTAAAGTTTCATCAAACTCCGTTCAGAAATTTTTGTGTGTAAGACTCATAAACATCTATCCATCCTCACAAAAATTTAAATACATTAATACTTTCACATTTAAAATAGTAGTACGATTTGTATAAAACTATAATATTTAAACCCCCCCGTACACGAGACGACTAAAAGAATAAGAAAAGATTGCTTAAATTTTTTCGATTAATGTGTGACTTTAGCTGAAGTTTTTGCTATCAACCCGATTAAAATAATTATGTGACAACCCTACGTATTACTACGTCATAATGTACAATTCGTTTTGATTTGCGTTTCGTTTTGTTTCGAACACGTGATTCGTGATAAGTCACGGAATTTGTTTCTTAAAAATAATAAAAAATCCAAAACATTTTATGAAATATCTTCGATTTTTGTATTACTATTATCTCAAATCTTCGAATAAAGTAAAGTATTCCTTGAGGAATTTTAAATTTATGAAAGTTTAAGAGCAACTTATTAGAATTTTGTCAACCACCTTTTACACAAAACACGACAGAAATTTTTGTCGTGAATGCCGCTTACTGAGACAAATTAGAGTAGGATTTCGAAGCGTTTTACATCTAGAAGTGCTAATCGAATTCGTCATCTCTTTGAGATACGTATTGTAGTGGCATTTCTATAGTCTTGGATCCGGGTCCCTGTTATAAATGTATCGTTTTTCAGTAACATAGATCTACGGACGATTTCCCGTTCCACCTCCATTTGGTAGACTTGATAGACGTAATCGCGCGAGGGGCTAAAGTGGAACTTTAGATTGTCCGCTAGGTGAATTCATATTCGCCCACATTGCTCGCAGGCTGCTGTCTAACGAGCAAATGGTAATCTTATTGTAAATTATCATTTTCGTCGTCCATGAATACCTGCAGTATTCGGGGAGCTGTAGGTGTGTTGTCAGCTTTGGACCGAATACATTATTGAGTAGTAGGGGATGGGGACATATGTAGGATTTGAAAAGGATAAGAGTGGGTAATTGAGCGAATAGTTAGACAATAAGGGAGAGTCCTCTGTTTTTTACGTAGAGGAAGTGCAAAGAATATATCAAGAGACAAGAAGAGGTTATGTCTGAGTTATGTCCGACTACAACCTCAACGGTACTGCCGAGCCGAAGTGGAGTCAGCGCATACTGGTGGGGTCACGGGAACACTTTCGCACACTTCCGCGTTTCACCAGTACTGGCTTTCTCGGGGACAACTTCCCTCCGTCTAGGCAAGACACGCCGGAACAACGTGCGTTTTTCTGCACGGTTTCTTTTTGAAGGTCTATGGGAGCCAAGGCCAATGATTGTTTCTTGTTCCTTGTTTTGATGTCTTCCAGCCCTCGCAGTGGATATGGTGCAGGGTTTCACTACTCACCCGTGTTTGGATACCACTTGTGGCCTATCAAGGAGTATCCATCAACGCTGCGGAACAACCAAGATGCGAATGATAGACAGAACGGCCAACGATTTACCGACAATCCTCTTCCACCGTGATTCCTCTTGAATGGAGAGGATAGAGGACAGTGGCCGAAAGCTCTTCTCCCCGGCTGTCCAGGCCAGGCCAGGTGAGCATTGAACGGAAGCGGCGCAGACGTTTCTACCATCCAGTTGTCTTCCGCGTAAGCCCAACTCGGGCGGCCTTCTTGGCCGGTTGAACCTCGCCGGCCGGCCGTGGGTTCCTCGTAAGTTGCACCAACCCACGGGTATTAAAGAGTCTCACCGCGACAAAGAGGGTACTCGGTCGGAGGGGAGGAATAGTCCACTATCGCAGGGTACTTTAGTTTACGCTGGTTGTGTGTGCGGTGCGGTGGACCTTCCCGGTTAATCTAGATTCTAGCCGGTATGTAATTTCGCTAACATGTAATTTCAACAAAACAAAGGCATAATAAGCTGTTAAACATTGTTGAAGTAAACAGCTTTTACCTTCTTTTGAGCAGAACCAGAATAATAGTTACGATATATACATAAGAACCTAATCGTATCTACAATACGTACATATATAGGTATGTATATGATACACGATTGGTATTTTTATATCGTTAGTATCGGCCTGTTATATGAGATATTTATAATAATAATAATACAGCTTATATGTTATTGTGATATGAAAATACATAAAAATCCCTATTTTTGTTTTATACAATATAAAGATACGGATTCTTCCATATACTTTAATTCGAAAAGATTACGGACATATTTTTCTGTCACCGAAACACGACGGTACCGGTGCCAGTGATTGTGCAGCAATAAATTTATAAATACTAAGCGAATGCGAATGACCGTCTTTCGTTAGTTCAGGTAAGTGACTTCGCACGAGGTACGCCAAACGTAACGAAACTATTCTTGTAAGCGCAACTTTAAAGTATTATATAACTTTGTCATTTGTAGAGGTATCTTAATGATTGTTTAATTTTTTTTTACATTAAATAAAGAAATAATGATAGACGTACAAAGCGCGTCCAAAAAGTGTTTTTCAGGTATAAGTGAAATAAGTATCTAAATATAAAAACAGAATTTAGTATTATAATCAATATCAAAAATATTAATGGATTTAATGGATAACGATATTATTAATTATGTATTGATGTATGTAGTGTACACTGTCGTAGTTTAATTTTCTTTTTTATAGAGAAAGGTTGACAAGCGAGCAGACGGTTCACCTGATGTTAAGCGGATCACTTTGCCACACCATCCGAAGAGTTGCGTATGTGTTGCCAGGCTTGGAAATTGGATAAAACAGGTTATATGATGATGCAGGATTATATTAGGGTTTCGGTGAGGAAAGAAGTGAAGAGGGAAAAGAAGAGGGCTGGAATGGCCATCCGGGATCCCTAAGAGCCATGTATACTTTATTTTATGCCGGTTGTTATGCTCTACCACCTCAAAAACATACTTAAAATTAATAGTAGATTGAGGTAACAAACACAAAATAAGAAATTTTCAACTTAATTGAGAACCTCCTTTTATTGGAGTCTGTTAAAACTCACATCAAGCAAACGCATATAATAAAATTATTAGAAACATCATCTAATTGACGGAGCGAGCGAAGTGAGTGAGGTTTACAATTACAGTTGGGGCGAAAACGCATTTTTTGTTTGTATGTATGTAACGCGATAACTCTCGAACCAGTGCTCCAATTTCAATAAAATTTGGAATATATAGGTTATATTCGTACAATTTAAAATTCGTTGGGCTTCAAAATCGGTTTAGTAGTGTAATAGATATTGAAATAAATGTGAAACAAAATAATAGCAAGGTCCAAGTTCGCGGCGAACTACTATTGTATTAGTTTTTCATAACAATACACGAGGGGACGGCGATTGCGATACACAAATTGCTTCACTTTAAAGACACCTTCGCGCCCGAGTGTCAAATGACTTCCGCTGAGAAATATGCAGCTCAGCTAGCTACAAGGTTGCCTCCCCTTAGATATTAAATAAAGTTCATATGATTTTGAACGAAGGTGGTTCAAATACATAGGTATTCGGTATATCTAGAGTTATGAACAATTCCGTCTAATGTTTTGACTCGTAGGGCCAATGCCAGCGACCTGATACTGCCAAATATAAAACGTGGCATATACTGATTATTTTTTCGATTAAATTGTTATCCCGATATATTACATGATAAAGCTAATGCTATGATTAAATACAACTTAGGCTATATTATGGCTAGATTACGTGAAATTAGTATATTCTTCAAAAGACAGTGTTACATTTTAAATCTCAAACGTTTGAAATATACCAATTGCTAATTTTCTTAAGTATTGTGCAGACACATTTAAGTTTTAGTGAATATTAAATGACTAAACATTCTTAAATATACTTGATTGCTCCAGACATTATATTATTAATTATTAGGAGACTATTATAAATAGGAAATATGTACATCTCCATACGAAACAATGAACAAGATTTGTCCTGCTATATTTCTTCATCAGTTTCTAAATTCAGTGGTGTTCCTTTTTTAAAACGGGAGTTGTATTTTGACATTCAATAACTAAGTATAATATTTGTAGGCAGGTACTTTGATAAATGAATGGTGAACATACGTATACATTTTATTTTATGTTTAAATATATAACACCCTTTTCTACGTGTGGATATCACTGAACTCCTCAACGGCTGGGCTGATTTTGATGAAATTTTGTGTTTTAATGGAGCCCTGCTTATTCAAACAAAGCACTAAAATACTTGAGTATGTCACCGCCGTAGGAGACTTACTAAACTACAATTTCTATTACGCGACCCGGTGGCGGAGTAAAGTAAAGTAACAGCCTATTTTCAAATCGTTCCACTGCTGGGCAAAGGCCTCCTCTAGACAAAGGGTATAGGGTATAGTCCGCCACGCGGCCCTTAGTGCGGATTGGTGAACCTCACATATTAGATATGCAGGTTTCCTCACGATGTTTTCCTTCACCACCGAAAACGTGGTAAATCAGCATTTAAAATTATTATTAAGAAATAGACAATTTCATTGGCGCCGATTTGAACTCAGCTTCGCCTTGGGTATACAGAAATAAAGACGAGTGCACGGACCTTTATGTGGTGGTGGTGTAATTGTTAGCCACAGTTCGGCAGGACGTCTGCCAGGTTCGCTGGTAAACTATATAAATTGTGCTTTTTACGGCTATATAGTACGACGGCATAGTCTGTTGCAATTAAAGGACAAGGAGAATGTAAACAAACGTAAGTCTCTTACATAAAAAACCGGGCATAAGGCAAAAGGGAGCAAAAATTATCGATACGGATAGGCAATGTTATAAGGATATAATAAAAGTAAATCAGTTTTTGAGGACAGTTCATAATTTACTGAAACTCGAAAAGGCTGTACAAAAATGTGTAGCACTAAAAATTACAATGTAGTTCTTTTTAGTTAGCGTAATAAACTAGACGAGACGAATGTATTGCTATTTAGGGGTTTAGAAATTTAACCCGCTTCTTCAAATGAACCAATTGTTATTATTAAATAATATATTGTGAGAATAAATCAATTTCTACAAATATTTTGTAATTTACCCAATAGTCGAGTTTTTGTTTACCTTTGGACGTATCTTTAAAAGCTATACTTTTTTACGCTAGTTTTATATGCGAGGTGGTAGTACCTCCATAGTCGAGCCAACTGATAAGTGCAGCGACCGCTGTTACATGTTATGCTTTATCACCTGGAAATCTTAGATAGTTGAAGTTTCATCTCTCTCAAAGAATCGAGAATTTAATGATTAAGAAAGAGAAGTTAATGGTTCTGTTCGTGTTCCTTTGTCATTATGAAATTACAGGCCACGCGTCCATTGAATGTAAACAATACATTATTCGATTTCATCATTAAGGGCAAGGGGATAATCAATAAATAACACGACTATACTACATGGCGATATTTATTCTTTAATCAAACATCAGGGTGTATTCCTTTTTAACATTCTCTAAAAATTACAAAAATTTACATTTTTCATATCGACAAGTAAATTATTTAAAATGATTGTACACGGTAACAAATTATTTCGAAAATATTTAATGCTCTACAGCTATTATATGTCGACTCTGATGGCATTTGTTACATTTGTCTTAAAACATTTCTCTGTTACAGTACAAAAATATATTAGACTTTGTATCATTATACAACTTCGCGCGTGCACTAATAGCATTCTCATTCTACGTAAATTTTCATATTCCCCAACAATTGCTTTTAAAAATATGAACCGCGTATTGCTTGTGGTTGTACTTTCGTTTTTATATTTTTAATGTAAATTATTGCTTTATTTCTCACAATCGCTTAAACATAACGATACAATATTTCATGTAAAAATTTTCAAAAAAATAATTTTAAATGTTCCCTCTACATTCGATTTTACAGAAAGACGCACAATAAATTCATCGGCACACCATATGCAATAATCTACTAAGTTTAAAATGCACCAATTGCCAATTAAACCATTTAAGATTAATTATAGACCGGAATCAGACCTTATATCTACTATCATTTCATACAAGTTTTTAATTTTATTTTAATGTTAAATTCAAATAAGACTTACTTAAGAACCTCGTTGTACACTTTAAACAACAAATTGTTTGATTTCATTAGTTCATTCTCACGAATACTTTTTTTTATTAATAGGACGCATATTAATTTGGTATAACAAAGGATTTATTCGCCAATATTTTAGTAATATGATTAGGTTGCTGAATTAACATCGTTATGTATTATATTTGATTGCGAGAGGTGCCAAATGTGCAGTGTGGTAACTAAGGCTGTGCTATCGGTGCCCAGGCGCAGGGCGCAGACCTTGAAGAAATGACCAGATATTCCCACTATTATCAGAGTCGGGTAAAATTAAAACGTTTGCACACGGCGTGTGTAGGATAAGTTACAGTACTGCAAATGTGGCACGACGGTGGCAAGCTGGCTGAAAAATATTCTACTTCTAATCCGTCGAGCGTAATCGAAGGATTTTTAATTTTGAATAATAATGATTCAAGATATAAACAAATTACAAGAATGATACATATACTTTTGTGTATTCTCCACAATGGGAATTATTAGAAAGGTTTGAATCATCAAAAATAAGCACAATCGTACCAAAACAAAAAATATTCAAATGTTATGGGGAAGTTTGTGAAAGACTTAGCTAATATTAAGGACAATTAGAACCCGGTGTGTATATACAAATTATTATCGAGAATGGAGAGGGGACAACAACAAATTGTCACAAAATAACAGTACTAAAGTGTTTAGGCTGTTTGTTTAATCGTGCAAATCTCAAGAATTACGAAATAGATTTTAATGCGGCTTTACGGTTAGAATATAAGCTATGCCATTTCAATCAGATGCCAGGAAAATAGTTTATTAAAGTTATAGATGAAATTTTAACTCCACGCGGACGAATTTGCGAGTAACAGTTAGATCAAAAATATATTGATAACTACAGTTGAATCTATGCATCTAGTTTTCTTTTTACATACCTCTCGTCTGTAGAAGCGAGATAAATATTTTTTTTGTAACAGAGGTCATCAAAGACAAATCTCTCGTTTTTTTTTTAATTTATAAACGTACTTCAGGAACGTACACCTGTACTTTTTTATACTTACACTAAAAGGTATTGTATTTATTTGATAAAATGTTGGCTATCCTAGTTAGTACCATTTGTATGTATATTTTGAGTCAAACAAAAATTTAACTTGTTTTTTTGTAAGTTTTCAATAATTTTATTATTTTTTAAATTAATGATTTTAGTGGTAGTTTTTCACATTTAAGGTAAAGTATCATAAAGATTAAGTTCAATTCCATGAATGGTTGGCATTTTATAATGACTTCATGCAGAACAGTGATTAAAATAACCCAACCCAACCCGTATATTATATGATACAGTAACTGTTAAAACAAACAATTATCAAAATCAAGAAAATTTTATTAAGTGGATTATTATTTTGATGTAAAATTTACTTTTCTAAAATTATTTAAATGAACTGCAGGATTTTTAGGGTATCAACATTGCTTGCTAATTTTATGTAGCTAACAGTGGGTGCACTGACGGAATATTCAAATAAAAAACATGTTAACATTTTATTACTTTTCCGTTTTTATGAAGTTTATCTTAAAAAAATTATTGAATTATGCAGATAATGTCTACGTGAATGTTTTATCAGGGCGAATATACAGTAAGAGGTACAAGAGGAAATTAATACAACAGTAATTAGTTCTCAATTTACAGTTTTCTCTAGACCAAGGGTCGGCAACTAAAATGAGAGCGTTATGGTCCACATTCACGATATGTCCGGACGTCTTCCTGTGGGCATAGTGGGGGTAAATTGTGCGCACAAGCTATAGTTTTCCATACATTTAAAGTATTGTGAATAGCTTGCGCACAATTTCCAATCGACTGAATAGTAAGTTAGTTTAAAAGAAAGTTACTACATCTCTACACAATTTTATGTTTTTTTTGTATATTACTCTTTATTTACGGAATAACAGTGGATCACTTGAAATTATGAAATAAATCATTCGGTGACCCGCAGTCCACAGGTTGCCGACCTGCCCTGCTAATAATAAATTGGACAAAGGGAATTAATTTTTGCCTAACTGTTACTGCATTTAGAACCTTATAAAACTATGCCTAAATAAATGTCGTTCGCGTATAATACGAAATTGACTATGTGTACCGGCCATTTACGCGCACCATTTTGTTTAATAACTACCATACCTGTGAATAAAAATAAAAAGGAACAATAATCTTTGTTAGGAAAAAGTGTCAAGTTTAAAATAAATTTTGTTTATAAACCAAATATCGTCATGAAAAATTATTATTTCGTTATTTAAACGTTCGTGTTAGGCAAAACATAATTTAAAAAAAGCAATGCAAGCCACAAAGTATATGTCCTCTTTACAGAAGTAAAATCTGGGTTATATGTTCATTTGTAAGCTGAGTTGCCTTTGGCAAAATTTTTAGCAGATTGTTTACCTCATATATTATAAGTACAAATAATTTGAATAAATATCTATTGTATGTATTGGTGCTACAATAAATATATGTGTGCTTATATAAATAAATATATGCACATTTAAATATTTACATAAATAAACTAATACATACTATATCAATATTATTAAGAAAAAATTAAAAAATTAAAAATTGCAAAATATGTCTTTAGATAAAAATCTGAGTTGTTCTATAATGTGCAATACAACAGGTTATAATTGTATGTTTCACAGCTGGCTTGTAATTCTATCAAATACCAATATGAAAGGAAATGAATGTCCAGAAAACAATACTTATGAAGAATAAATTTCATCAAATAATCCTTAGTGGGGTAGCATTAACTATGTATTACCTAATAACCTTTAATATCAATAGCAGCAAGCACTAGCTAAAAAGTTGTTCAGTTGCTCTCTCCAACTCCCAATCAAATGTTGACAAAGCAACTCTAGCCTGATGTTCATCAATACCCATATCACTTAGAAGTTGCACCTTTTGATTGAAATCAAATATTGGGCACGGCCCCCCTGCATAGACATTTGTCCAATGTTTTGCAGTTAAATTAAAAAGTTGTGGACTCTCTCTGTATTGCTTTGCCACAACTGCATCTTGTGGATCATTTGGCTCAGCAGCAGAGAGTAATGCCTGAATTGACAGGAGAACTGTGCGCAGTGTTAATGCGGCAGCCCATTGATCTTTCAAAATATCCAAACAGATTGCGCCAGTCACTGATGAAACATTTGGATGCCATATCTTCGTCATAAAGCGAATCTAAAGGAATTAAATAAAAAAAATATTAACATTGGAATATATTATATATGTTAATATACTTGAAAGTACCCTACCTTAGGTGGATTAAAAGGGTATGTCTCTGGTACTTTAATTTCAAGAAGAAATATTCCTCCTTCATAGGGAGTGTCAGGTGGCCCAACAATTTGACCTTTTAACTCTGTCCAGCTATCATTTACCAATTCCAATTTAAGCGCTCCATCAGCCACCTGAAAATAAAACAAGCGCTAGAAATACAGAAGATTTTCTTTTGAGTGATATTAGTAAATTTTCTTTATGGAAACAAGGGGTTACTTATTGGACAAGGCTAGTTATTAGGCAAGGGGTTACCCAATGGTTTAAGAGAACCATCAATAACTACCCACAACACCACACCTAATACAGGTGTGTTGGAAAACAGTGAGTGATATAACAATACTTATCATACACTAATAAAATTAAAAGGTTAAATCACTTTGAAAATCTTAAATTTTCCTGTGCTAGGTTGAACTATGTCCTCAGATAAGTGGGCAATATATGAACTAAGAAATATATCAAAATTGTAGGCGAACATCATTATTACTTCAGAAGTAAGCATTAGATTTTTATAAAACACTGGCCACCTATTCTATGAAAAGGTAGCCAATAGTTAACATGTTCATAGAGATAGTGATTCATTTATTTTTTCCATTTCAATATTTTATTCCCTGTATTGTTTTTTATATAATATAGAAACTATTAAACCTTCATATAATCAGTGCAATACTTGGTCTTATTAACCCTGTTTAAAGGAAGACCACCTTAGTGGTGGTGGAATGGTCTAGGTTAATAGCATATCTTAAAAATATATTCAACTTCAGAGAGGTCCAAGGTTTTTATTAGACACAAGTGAGATACAAATTTTATACTGTAGTTTATTGTTTTAGAAGTTTATTTTCAGAAATAGTATTAATAGCACCGTTATTGGTCATCCATAAAAACAGAGGCATAAGAAGTTCCAGATAAATCAATCAGATTCCAAAGATCCAATTATAAAGATCTGTTTTGTAAAAAAAAACTTATTCTTTCTCTTTCTCCTGCCTCCCAAATCAATGTTCAAATTTATGATAAAATATTTAGGTCATTAATTAAGAAAAAACTATACTATCTTTTATGTTAGACCATAAGAATGGTTAAGTATGGATAACTATGGAATTTACATATATTACCAGTTTGGGGCGTATTTGAATCTTGCAATTATTTATTGAATTTTTTTACATTTATTAAAATATAATATCTTATAAACTACTAAACTGATTTGGAAACTCAACAAAATTAAAAATGTACATTTCTATCAAAGTAACAATAGGTGAAGTGGTGAAATGTTAACCTCAATGTTAGAATATTTTTATTATTTATAAACCTAATTTTAAAAAGTCTTTCTTAATTACATCATTGAAAATAAAAATATTCTTTTATTTTTCTAAATTTAATTTCTTATAACCTATGTTTTTAACATAATTATCAGTATTGCCAAAATAAAAAAATAACAGTTATACTATTTGAATGAAAAAGACTTCTCAGATATTAAATAATGGTGGCTTACATGAATGTTACAGCTTTTTTGTAAGAAAATAGAGAAATTTTGCCAAATGTTGCTATTCTATTCTATGGTTGTTATTCTAACACAGATTATTAGGTTATATGCAATATTCCTTGTAACTAAAAATAACAATTGTGTCTAAAAATGGAACATACTGGTATCATCTAATGTTAAAAATACCTAAACAAACTTAAATTATATAATAGAGTAACAAGTAAAAAGAAAATTAGTATTTCATTTGTGAGCAAAATATGAAAGGAATATCTCTAAAATTTTACATGATACACATACATTTTAGGTTATTGGCAGTAAAATTAATAAAAAGTTGCATTATCTCATAAAACATTGTTTTTTAATGAATAAATATATAGCATAACCTATAATAGATATTTTTACACTATTCAATTTTTCCACAGTTGGTATATTGTTACATATTTAAACAATAAATTATATAGTCATGCACTAGTGTATGTATACTATATCGTTCAGTCTTCATACACTGATTGATCTTTGTCAATGCACTTTATTGTAGATGCAACTTCCAATCAAATTCTTTAATAGACACGGTTACCTTGTGACAATAGAATTTTTCTAGAAATATACTTCCTGGATGGACACAAAATGCATACTGATATGAAAAGGGTTTCAATATGGCAATTTATGTAAGCAAAAAATATAAAACATGCTAAGGAAATCATTTTTTAAAATTATAAATATATAAACAACTTTTTTTAAGAAATAAGGATTGTGTAGGTTTAAGGGCTGCTTGTACTATATTGTTAAATAACATATTAATTGAATTTAAATTTACATTTAAATCATTGCAATGCTTTGCACCACGCTAAATAGTTTAACGAACTAGCAAAATTAATTAGTGACCATTATTGGCTATTGATTATAATCATAAATATGTTTAGCACCATATTGCAACTTAACTTTTGGTGTTTATGTTTTTTGAGAACAAGTACTAATTTGTTTCATCGCAAGATCTAAATAATGCCTGTGTGCATTATTTTGAGGCACATTGGCACATTATGACGAAGTCAATGAACAAGCTAAATATAACATAGGGGTTAAAAAGGAAAATTCAACGCAAATCATATATACTTGTCATTTTATTTTTAAAAATGGCTGACTGGTTCTTTTATATGCATATTTAAATCATAAGAAAAACACATTTTGTCAAAAAATAATGTCAATCATGGAATTTACATATGACAAAACCTAGGGTAACTGTTATGCCGACACATAAATGTGCTAAACTAAATAATTATCAACACAGCTTTGTGCAGGAAGTAAATAAATAAAATCATGTTAAATATATTTAGCAATTTAAACATATTAACTTAAAGTATGTCTAAATGGAATTTGCCACCGTAAATCTTAATATAAAGTATATTAATATGTAACTCAAATGAAAAGATAATAATTTAGGTAAAAGTAATAAAAGTTCAGTATGAACCATATCAACAACTGGCTATCAGAGAAGCTGTTGCCATTCCGTATATATTGGACTTAATGAGTGAGTGAATGTTGGATCAGTTCAGTCAGTTAATTAGGTTAACTTAACATATACATTAGTCTTATTGGATGTGAAATGCTTTACCAACAAAACCAACTGACAAGAAAAGAGTGTATTTTACAGCTAGTAAACATTTTGATTTCTTTAATTCTTTGAACAAATACAATATTAATAAAGTAATACAAAGCAACTTTTATAATTTAGTCTTTATAGCATTAAATCGAATTGCTTTCACATACAAATTATTTGAAGTATAAAATTAGGGCTAGGATACTTGGATCAACACTCATTTTGATAGTATGACTTGTGTAATCAAAAATCTCTTGCTTTGGACAATTAGCTTTTATCAAAAGATTTAATCAGCCAAATACATAGATAGCGAAATTAAATATAAAAGAATAAACAGTAATTACCTGACACAACGAAACAGGCTTACCTAAACCTTTTTTAATGTTTTGGCGCTATTAAGACTATTAATAGCAACAAATCCTTTGATCATAATATAGGTACTTACGAACAATTAAGTGAAATGTACAAAAACTTATAAAAAATTAGTAACATACCTACTAAAAAATATGGCATTATTTCTAAAATTTTCTCTAACTATGAAATAACTCTTTATATTAAGTATAGCAAGAAGTACTAATACCAGAAAAGAATTGGTCCAATATATGCGTAACCTTATAT
>DWHK01000488.1:0-13856 GCA_018247855.1 Graphium androcles | reverse complement strand
GGTTCATTTAGACTGTTTATTTTTTTTTAACTTTGTTACTTGGTAACATTCGACTGGATGAACCGATTTTTATGATTTTTTTTATTTGAAAACTGGGCTTTCCATGTTAAATTATCTTATTTAAATTTTAATAAGATCTGACAAGTAGTTTTTAAGTTATTAATCAAATTGTTGAAGTTGAAAATACATAACGAAAGTCTACTTTTGTGGCGGTTGAAGTCGGTTTTTTTTTTAAATTTTCTGTGAAAATAACACTGAAACAAAAATAACAATAAAACTGAAACACTAAACGAGTTATCTTTAGGGTCTACTTTTGCCCCACTTAATGTGGTATAGTGTATTTTTTTCAAAAAATATGATGATTCGATGTTATGGTTAGAAGTTTTTAACCGACTTCAAAAAAGAAATCGGTTTAAAACTCGTTGTAACAGTAAACGTTAAGGTTATCTGCTATACTCACAAGCCAAGAATATAATTTTTTAAGCTAGTTTTCTACGTGAAGTGGTGGTATTTCTATATATATTATTATATTCTGTATGTCCGTAATAACATTCATTATTACTAAATAAACAGTGACAGACATAAATTAAATTCTAGAAAGCTCTTTATCTGGCAAGGCATGCGCATATATATAAAGATTCCAAGTCACTATTACTTCTGACACTTAATAAATTTAAAGAAACTTTTAATAAAAGCGTATTATAACGTTGCTGAATATTTTATTGTTAATACTCACGTAGGGTAAGACAAGACTATAGTATTATAATATTGTAAACTAATCTTTGTTTAACAAGTATTATTTTCGTAGAAAATTTACAAAACCAACTTCAACCGCATCATCATCAGTGGAGTTTCGTAATGTATTTTCAAATTCAACTTCAACTATTTGATTAATAACTTAAAAATTGCTTGTCAGATCTTATTCAAATTTAAATGGGATCACAGGGGAAGCCCCAGCTTTCAAGTAAGGTTAACCTATTAAAAAGTTTCCTGAGTAACAAAATAAAAAAAAAACATAGTCGAATTGAGAACCGCCTTCTTTTTTGAAGTCGGTTAAAAAGAGCAACTGTTTAAATGCTATGTTCTATTACCAGGAAAGTGATCTCCCCGTCGCCAATCCAAAGCTGATGTAGAAATGCTATGTTCTATAATCAGGAAAGTGAGTTTCCCGTTGCAACTTTGAACCAAAGATATATTACGGTAAAATACCGGTAAGCGATTAAATTATCGAAAACTTGAAAAAACTAAGGAAAACTAGACAGCGTCATTTACTTTTAGTTTATTTAAATTAAGGGCAAAATTATTAATCGTAGATCAATTTGAGACACTGTCCTCGATATGTTAAACCAAAAGAATCGTAAACGTCTTTAAATTTTTTAAAGTAGAGTAGTGTACACATTTTTAATGTCCTATACAATTAAAGGTGTAGTAGCAAGCACTTAGGACTATCAAGGACAGAAAGTAATTTCTTACATTTACTACTTTACTACTGAGCCCAGTCATAAAGCACTACTCGTCAATATGTGTTATTCTTTTTATTGACCGATTGAGGGAAGCGATTAAAATTAAGTCTATATTTTTTGTATGCACGTATATATGTATGTATGTTTGTATGTATCTGTAAATAAAATAAAATTTGGAATATATGTAGGTAATATTAGTAAAATTATTAAGTTCGTTGGGCATCAAAGTCGGTTTATTAGATATTTGAATTAATATAAAATAATTTGAACCAATCAAACCATCGTGAAGTCCAAGTCGGTGGTGAACTACTAAGTGCTTAGACACTAGTGTGTGAGCTAGGATGATACTAAAAAAAGCCAAGTAATAGTAAGAGGCAATCTCCATAAATAGTCGTATTATATTTAATTTTTACAGTTAATATTATCATATCAGGACTTATGTTTTCAAATTCTGGTTATGTAAATGTACATATACTGTATGGATTGCGGATTCTTTTACATCATTAACAACTGCACAGAAAATTATTGTCCTGGACAATTCCTACATGTTTTTTTTTTATACAGAAAACAGTGAATAAGTGAGCACACGGTTTATCTAGTGTTAAGTGATACCTGTGATGGTGGGATGTAAGGGGGACCAATCTACATCTTAGGCCCTACACTATCAACCTCACCTGCTTGTGGTGCATCCTGTTGAACAACGGACGAGGCTCTGGCGACCGAATCGTGGAGGTATAACTACATAACAGCTAGACTCTAAAATTCCAATCCTAATTGCGGGCAGCAGCGCCATCAGAGAAAGATTCTAGCAACTGCGGTCACCAACCCACCTGCCAAGCGTGGTGACTAAGGTAACTTTCCTCACAATGAGAACCAACTCAGATCTAAGGCCCCCAGTTCCCGGTTATCGCACTATTGCTGGCCACGGTACCGGTCATGGTAACGGTGCGACGGGGGGTGCTAAGAATCCCCGGGCTTCTTCTGAATGCTTTCAGCTAGAACTACGTAATCGCCATGCTGGAAACCACGCAGGATATCGACGATGACACCGATAGTCTGACGCGGGTCATCCGTGAAGTGTAATAAAAATATTTTCGACCAACGAGCAATGAACGAAAGTCGAAGCTCACATGCGAGACTCTGGAGGAGATGACGAAGAGACGGGAGATGGTAGTTGCCACACCTAATGAGCGTCAGGTACTTAACAGGAAGGTTAAAAGACTGATAAGGCGGGATCTAAGACAAGCAAATACCCAAAGCATTGAAGTCATAATAATACGAAATGGGGGCTCGTCTTTGCTAAGTTTCAAACCTTCTGTTGTCACATGATAAAACTCACGACACCATTGAATACCACCGTCACCTCTAAGCCAGAGATTTTCGCTCAAGTCGAAAAATTCTATGGGGAACTAAATGCCTCGACCTCACTCGCAGTAGTTAAACGGATCCGAGCGATCGCCTTTTTTGGGATCCGGTGCCCTAGTTTTTTTTTAAGATAGTGGAACTAGGCCTATAGAGTTGGAGTGCTGAAAAAGACGCGTTGAGACCGGTGTTAACTATGGAGCGCATGCACTCAGCACAATAGCGGCAATTCCATCAGGCTCACGCGACTTATAGAAGACTAGGAAAAAGTGTGCTTTACATGCCGCACTCAAGTGGATGCGGATTTCCTACATTGATTACTCCCGAAGCTTGATAGTACACGGTGTATTAACACTTTTAAAAGACCTGGAGGCAAAATTGTACTTATTTTTCAGGGCACTGGTGTTTAAATCAATGGACGCTGGCACGGCTCAGAATTGACAGCACTTTTGCTTAAAGCGGGACGTCATTTTGCAGGAGCGGCGGACTGGAAATAGGCACATGATAGAATAGAGGAGTGTCGACAGACATTTTATAATTATCCGGATGAGTGATCCACAGAAACTCTAGCAGTGAAGGACGGACTCCATGTTGGACATGGCTGAAACCCGTTTAAGTGAAGTAATCATCTGAATCAGACCATAAGCTGCGGTAAAGTTAGATCAGACGGATCTGTCCGCATGATCGGAATAGCTATTCGGCTATCTCTGCGGATTGGATTTGCTGCGGTTCGCAATCTGTAGCCATTTGGACGTGGAAAATGAGTCGGTCTGTTTCGGTATCACCACTATGGAACCGGTATAGGAATGCATAGACACGGGGTTGGTCGTCGCTAGCAAGGCGTCGCCATACTATGGATACTTACCTTGAAGACAGTCGAGATTTGAAAAACAGATATTCTACCTGACGTACACAAACACTCCGGCCTGTGACCCAAACGAGTGTTCTAGTTTATACCTTGGGTAGCTCAGATAGGAAATGTCAGTCGAAAAGGATATTTGGGTCTTGGTTAGAAAGAGCAAGGCCGTCTTTGCCGTCTCAAAATGGACGGCATTTAGGTTGGAATTTAATCCCCTGATATTGTAGGAGACCACAGCTAGGTTTGCGCCAAAGTGTTTTTGGCTTCGTTTGGCTCGGACAGTAGGACAGAGTAGTAAATTACCTCCAACAGAATACGTGGGCTAAAGCCTTACGCTCAGGCGGTGTCACGATATCAGGCCGTGGACGCTGGATTGTACAGAACTTCTATTGCCACCTGGAGTAATAGATGCTTATTTACTACTTTCATATAGGAAGGTGGGGGAGAGGGAGGATGGGCAACCAGCATATCTCAAAAACTTGGGGTACAGTACCCTCGGGGCAGCAAAAGCTACTGTAGGTTCTACCAAATCTGTTAATTTGCATAGGTTCCTTCATCAGCCAGTCTCATCTCATAATAAGTCTGATTTTCTTAATTGATTAATATATATTTTTTATGTGTAAATCCAATACTCAATAAAGGATTTATATACAGTTAATAAAACGATGGAACATATAAGTCACTGAAAAGCCAGAAATCAGACTAAATCTTAATTTTGTGCCGAGAATACAGTATTCTAGAGACGTTTTGACGACTTCCCGTGACTAAAAGGGACGCCATCTTTTGAAAATCCGCCCGTGAACGTGGGAAATAGATGCCATTCTTCTTACTACGTACTGTCTGTTAATTTTAAACCATCCGATTTCTCATACTGGACGTCGTCCGGACATCTCGTGAATGCGGCCTAAGCCCTGTCACATCCATTACCTCAAATTAGAAAGGCGACGAATCACTTTAAAACAAGTCATGAATCTTTTTTTTCGACGTTCTACCTATTTCTGTGTAATGAGGTCCCGATCCCCAAGTTCAAACAGGATATGGTTTCGTGCTTTTACTGCTGCCTGGAGTATTACAGCCGCGTTATTTTTAAACTAAAAGTGTATGCTAGCGGGTGTATAGTCTAGGAGATTTGATGATGAGTCAGTATAACTCCGCAGGTTAAGAGTTGTATCAGAATATTAAACCTATAATAATGACTATGAATGCTGTACATTATTCGAAACATCGAAAATTGGAAATTGAATCAAACTCTATGGCATTTTTAGTCTTTTTGCACGTAAAACACATTAACTCTATGGCAGGAAATTAAATTCAACTTGAAACAATACAACGTTGAATTTTTTATACCTAATCGAAGACCTAAAACACCGTTGACCGTAATGATGCATGATTTATAAACCCAACCCACAATGTTTATCACGCTCCAGACTGAAAAGTACGAAGCTTTGGTACATACATATGTATGTGTTTGTATAGTTCATCTCATAACATATTCGCGAGTTTTGAAACCTTGTCTCATTTTCACAGATCTTAATCTCTCAATGCGGGCTAAAGTACTGGCCTTGACTTACTACAAAACTATGCCGAAGATATAGAATACGATAGAAATAATTTACGTACCAGATTTCGTATCAAAGCCTAGACTTGACTGTACTGTTGCCAAAACCAATTCATTTCAGTCTTGATTTATTTACTATTACGTAATATTTTAAATGAAACTAAAACAGGTATTATATGTTAAAGTTAGAATTTACATACAAACAAGACTAATTTCGTTTGCTGACAGATTGCTGACTAAAAATGAGATCCTGGTCGATTCATTAATAGACCCACCCTTTAATTACAGACAAAGGTTTCATCAAAATCGTTAAGATTCTATATACCTATATTTACATGCAGATGCGTACAGGAATTTCTTTTATTAATTAAAATAAATATGTATATACCTAAAATAAGTTTTGAAAGATAAGTCAAAAACGAATTTTCGAATTAGTAAAGATTGGGATTGGAATCGTTAAATAAGTAGTCAGCAAGAAAGCCTGAAAGTATGCAAGAAATATTGAAGCTAACGGTCAACTACGAAGAGTATTTGACATTTAACCTTAAGAAGAATTTAATACCATTGTAAAAAGTACCTTCTTGAATATTAAGTCAACGTGCGTTGTGATTTGCTCTCTGAAGACTTACAAATAAAAGGGCGTATACTTTTTACTTTGTTTTTTTTTTAAGAAAATAATATTTTTATATAATCCTACGTACGTACGTAGTTCACATATTTTATACATATTGAAAGCGACATTGTAAAAAACGTGATAAAATTTGAGATTTTAAATGAAATATGTAAAATAAAATAAAATTTCTTTAATTTAATTTTATGTATTTCATTTTAAATCGCAACATTTTTTATGAATTTGTAATCTCAGATATTTTTCATTATGTTTGTTACATAACGCTTTGTATGTATATATGTAACCTAGATTTATTTATAGTAGCTAGTAGGGTGTTGGCAGGCGTAAAAAGAGAGCCTTTTTATTCCAGCACAAAGGAGGGTAGACGATTATTTAATTTTCTACTATCATTTAAATTGAAAGTGGCATACGATTGACCTCGATCCCATTTATTCCACATTATGGAGGTCTGCATTAGCATTCGCTTTAGTTTACAAGTAAAAAGAGATCAAACCATTCAGACAGAATATTTAAATAAACATGGCATTTTTTACTTTATTTTTTATAGAAATAGAGCATAAAATAGGTAATAATGTTTATATTTAGTGTTATATTAATCTTGAAAGCACTTATGTTAAATTTTAGAAATTGTAATTCATCTTTTTGAAAATATGGACAAGAACGAAATACTTCAACAAATAAATTTGGGTTTTCATTCTCTACGCTAAAACAGGATAGTTATTTGGCAAACGTCATGGCGTTATCGTCATCTTTTTCCAACCGTGCTATATATTGTTTATTTCCTATATCAATTCGACCATTACGAAAGATATTTTCCTTGTTGTACTGAAATAAGGCTGAAATTAAGGATATGAAAACACATTTTAGACAAAGATTAGTTTCTGTAAAGACACATTGAACGTTTTAATTTAATTAAATGTTTCTTTTTCTGTGAAACGAACAGGATGAATCGCTCCGGGTGCGATGATAACATTTATATATTTATGTTTTTAGGTATTCATTCAACACGTTCATTTCAATGTGAATTGTTATTATAACGCTCGTATGTTGCGACAGAAATATCATTTGTTTACCGCGAATGATAACAAATCTGTTAGACGCTGTTAGTTCAATCCTAATTGTAAATATTTTTGCGTGTTGTAAATAAACCAAATACGCGTCAGAAATCCGTTTTACTAGACAATGTTATAAGGAAATTGTATGTGTCAAGTCATATTGATGTCTTTATATATACGTATATAACGTGGTCGTTACTGCGCATGCGAATAAATATATATTTTGTTTTGTTTCAGACACATACTTGCTTTTGTTGAAAATTGAATATTGTTAAAATGTGAACAGTTGAAATTAAAATGTCAATAAAATATTATTAACATTTAATTTAATTTTATATTATCAACATTTAAAGGGGAGAAATATAAAATAAACATTTGATTTTTTATAAATTTTCGAAAATAAGCAAAACTCACCGAATTATATGTTTGTGATCAGCACTAACTGTCGATGTGTGTCAGTCCTAATCCCATTCTGTTATTACTACACAGGATGAGTTGTACGTAAGAGCAGCCTCGTGAAGCGACGGCAGCGCGATATGCGACTGACGAAGTGACTCCGAGGCGTTGCGTTCAGAAACCGTTTGTCGTGGCATCCCACGGAATCCAGCGAAAAGAGGCTTCAAGCTGAATCCACTTAAACTACTAACCTATTTATTATATAATCCTGTAGACAAGTTATGGCACAGGATCGCGTTGGCTAAGTGCCGGATTTAATGTTTAACTGCCATGTTTGGCACATTTGGATGTGTAACATACAATCATTAGAATTTAGATCTAAAATTATTAGAATTTTTGGATAACATTTACAACTTTTACAAAGTGCTATACAAAAGAATTTATTAAACATAAAACAAACCTTTTACTATTATGTTTGCAGGAGGATGATTAAAAGAAACATTCTTATTTTCAATGGACGAAAGCGCTGAATTCGCTTTAGGGTTAAAATAAGTATGCTTTGCCAAACCTCATTGATTTTTGTTGCGCTTTGATCTTGAAAACTGGAGTTTATAGATGTATAACAAAATAATATATGTAGAACAAAACTTATTACAAATATTTGAAAATGATTATCCGTACCTTAAACCAGTCATCCTCATTCATGGATCAAGATTGTGATGAAATAAAAAAGAGATTGAATTCTTTTGTCACTTTTTATAGTTATTAAGTATGGTTAGTAAAATTAACAACAACAAACGTTAAAATAAAATAAAAATAAGTTAAAATAAAATTAGTGACGAATGACTTAAAGATTATTGTTGTAAATTTATGAAATCTTGGACCACATTCTAAATAATAGCAACAATACTTTCTGAAATTATTTATTTCGACATTAATAAATAGTACAAATACAAAAAATATTCCTTTCGTTTGTTTATAGTCATACGTAAAATTTACAATAAGTCGAATTAGAACCATCTGATGTCAATTTTTGTAACTATATACCGAATTTGAACGTAAGAATACTTGAATAACTTACACCAAGAGTCGCCTGAAATTTTCAATGAATAGGCCGGCGAGCTATTAGCTTTTAACGCTAGGTGGAGACACAAGTGTTATTTTATCGTAAATTAGCGACGATAGATGGCGATTTCTCTACATAACATACACATACATATATCTTTATACTAAACCGTCACTTTATTTCAACAAAACTAATTATTAGAACCGAAGCTTCTCGTGAAAGTGTCTTTCAGTCACATAATATCATAAATTAGCAGTCGCCTTCAGTTCCATTGGTAAAGAAAAAATATTCTGGTCTAGATTAATTAAATTATATATAAAATTAAAAGATATAAATAGAATTTTTGTATTTGTACAGGTTGGATATAGAAAATTAATAAAAATTTTGCATCATACTTGATAAATGGTAAATATGTAAACGAATGTTATACGTTTAAATAGTGACTGTAATAAGACATTTAAACAAATATTATTTCAAAGGAATATAGCAACACCGACTTCAAAGGGCTTAAAAGTGGAATTTTATGACATATTTTTACAGTATTTTTAAAAAGAAAACAAACTACTAAACTGAGTTTTATGAAAATTTTATGGGACCTAAGTGGTCCATAATTGGTGGAGAAACACTTGAACATAGATCCTCCTCTATCTATGTAATTTATATCTCAATTGGTAGTTTTGATTATAAATTGTGACTTGGTTTGATATTAACGTTAATCCATTAAGAACAAGACGGTCCACTTTAAATTACGGGAAACATTAGCTAAAGTACGATTATAACAATGTATAATTCTATAACAACTCTACGACCATAAATATAAACATATAGTTACATGTTTTTATTAAATAATATTTGATTATACATACATACTACAAATAAGAAAGCATATGATATATTTTGGAAAAATTTTTTACGCTGGATCACATTCTTATAATGAATTTTGATAATGATGATTACAGGATGCAAAATAGTGGACAGTAGTATTATTTATTTTTACTATTTGGATAGTGAAAATAATACTATTGTATTGTTGTAAAATAATACAAGTCAGTGACATGTAGAGCAGGGTGAGATAAACCAGGCGACAAAGTTGTGCATTAGTAATGGTAATAGTAATAAGCTTTATGGTAATTGTTCAACAATCGAACAAAACAGTAATTTATTTTTTGAAATAAATGCTATTAAAACAATTGATTTATGTAGCGACAGTTTAAATACTTCTAAAGCCAAAATAAATGAAATATTTAACACAACGATATTATAGTCAGATTATGCTAAACTAAACCTGTATTCAATATTTGCCTTTTTTTAATTTTTGTGGATCTCTCTGTTTTATTGATGACTTTACGATTATTTTTTAATTTGTTTTTATTTAAATGTCGTTTCCTAGTTATTGCCTTGTTAAGTTATAATTATTATGAAGTTACCGTATGTATTGTTTTATTTGGATTATATTTGATTATATTTCCTCATTTTAAGGAAGCATGTTTATATTACTTTTTAAGGACATTGTTACATTATAGTGAGAACATAACTTGTTATTATGTTAGTGGCTCATTAAAATAAAAAAAATAAAAATACATTTATTGCTAAAACAGGAATGCAACAATAGTACAACAATAGTGTCCAGTGGCACCACACTATGCAATACCTGTCCTGTGGTTGCCATTTGCGTTTACCATCAGATTAAACAATTTGTCGAATAAAACATCATAAAAACAAAAAACATACAATTTTCCATGTGCAAGAATGTTTTCTAAGGTTGGTTTATAAAATATGAAGTTGAAATATGAAGAAGAACGAAACGCTAACTTAAGACTAGTCGATTTTAAAACTAATCGCTAAGAATGATTAGAGCACATTATATGAATTATATTAATATTGTGTTATTATGTTAGTAAAATAGAGATATGAATAAATATATATATAAACAAGTATATGATAAAATATTTTATAATATGTTGTCGTCTACTGTACATGCACGGGCAGGTTTTCAGTGGACTCGTATGTGAGTAGGGCCAGCCAAGAAGAGATGTTTATTTTTGCCTCTTTTAAAGTGCATTTAGTCTAAGGCTTTATTGTAAATAAAAACCTCTTTGTAGGGACTAAATCGTGATGGTAACATGATTTAAAATAAGCGCCGTTGATGTAAATTTTTATTCTGTTCGCTATGGATTGTAGAACGATGCATATTAAGTGTAGTTTTAAAGATGGACAATTGACGCACACTAAGCACCTTACTTTCTTTAAAAAGTAATGACGTCGGATATCTAAAAGGTTTCCTGAGCATCGTTTTCAGAACGGTTCTTTGTGCTCTTTCAACAGCCAGCATATGAGTTTTTGAAGCGCTTCCCCTATAGGAATCTATGCAATAGGTGATTAATGATTGGCATAGTGCGAAGTAGACAGACTTTAATGTTTCTAATTTTGCAGATGGGCGGAGCAATTTTGTAATGTTCGCTGTTCTCCGTACTCTATCAGAGACCAAGTCGAGGTGGGTTTTAAAATTTAACTTTTGATCAATAATTTTTTTTTGATCCTAGCTCAACGCTGCTAACTACAGAGGGCTCTTGCAGCTTCAATGACTGAGGGGGCGGTGCAGAAGGCGCCAACCTTACCCTTTTACTATTTTCGAGCTCTTATTATTATTATTACTGGATTGGGAGGCCGCCAAGCTCTTAGATCGGCGGACGCTCCATGGAGTGGTCAGGGTCAAGGGCCCCCGAGACTCGGCTTGGACTGCCACTTCTTTACACGTATAGCATTCCGATTCGAGGGTGCCACAAAGAGCTGGACGACGGCTCTATCGGTTGCTTCGGAATGACTATGGGAATATTGTATCTAATATTATTATTCTTTAGAATCATTACTATTTTAATATAATTGTCATGACTATTCTATCCTATGCTACTATTACTGCCACTTCGAAAAGCGTTGGCGCTGGGAGAAGAAGTGACTGAAGAAACTCCAGCAACTCTTCTAACTGTAATTGGGAGGGCAGCCGCCTACGGCCGAAACTAACGTATGGTAACCGCACTCGCCGGCGAATTTGGACCATGTCCATCGGGAGTTTGGTGCATCCGCTGCTCATGCGGTGCACGGCGATAATGGGGAGGACGTGCTATTTGAGGGACTGCTCAATAAGAGCGACAGGGATTTCGCGGGGCATGCGCTTTGTGACAGCGCGAAAAATTCTGTCTTCCACGAGAGTATAGGTGTGGTAAAACACCTCTTTCTCGCGGAGGAACTTAGTAACGGTCCTAAAGGAATCGGCTGTCTCCAGTATAATGCCCTAATTGGTGGGGGTGGCAACATATTTAATTCGGTTAGATAGTGCTGAGACTACCCTTGGCCCCGCTTCTTTGGTCTGAATAAAAATGGCTGGAGGCAGGGAACGGGGGCTGCCTTAACCAGTGGGGCGGCAGAGCGGGGGGTTGCGGGGATTGCCTCGGCCGTTGAGGAATTTGCCGAAATACGGTTTTTCTGCTTCTTGGAATTGACAACGGTGGTGAACTCACCGTCGTCTGTATCGGGGAAGGGAGGGGCCTTGACATCCATCTACGAGTCGTTTCCGTTATCAGAGGTTCTAGAGGAGAGCCTAGAGGGATAATTCTCCGCTGTTGTCTGGATGGCTGCCAGGACAGTGCCGAGAAAGCCTGAAGGGTTTTTAAATATATATATCACCGTGAGGCACCTTCAAACGCAACTGATTAATTGATCGACGGTGACCAACTAATATGAGCTCTAGGAATTATAGAGTTAGTTGTGTCGGCGCAATTAAAATGGACGTAGAAACAAGAATGGCGCAATCAAAATTGCCCACTAGAACCCAAACCCAACCCAAAGGCGTGGAACTAAAGCAGCGGAGCGAAGCGGACAAGGGAGCGAACGCGTACCGCTCAGGAGTCGCGAGCAGAGTGTCCTGTTGATCAATGATCACACTAACATATTTTATAGTTTCCACGCGTTCTATACGGTCACATGTATACGCATCTGTTTGTTGATTTTTGCAGTTGTGAATAACAATGTCATTGGTACTGTTATAAAAAGACGCCGCGGTTTTATGAAAACATATATATACAGTCTTTTTAATAATAAGACTGAGTTTTGTTATAGCCAGTGGTAAACATTCTTCATATCAAGTTACACCTTCGCGAATGCTTCGCTCCAGGGGCTGCCATCGTAAACAATTACTGTGTCATCGGCATAACAAATAATATCCGTTTTAGCAATATCATATATGCTATTAATATATAATAGGAATAAGGTTGGTCCGACGATACTGCCTTGTGGAACACCGAAATGAATTGATAAACAAACTTATGACAAATTCGTTTTGTAGTTTGCTTAGGAGTATTGGTATTGACACACTGTCAAAAGCTTTGGACAAGTCTAAAAAGATTCCTACAAGCCTTTTTTCTATCAAGTTAGGAAGCTACGGTTGTTGTTAACAATAAGACGGCTTGATCGAAGAAGTCCCATTTTTTGTTTCCCGCCTGCTTTTTCTGTCAATCGCATTACATAGTTCAACAGTATGGCAATATCTTACAAACATTTCTTGCTGCCCTTATTACCATCTTCAACCAGTGACGTACCACCATCTCACACATAAAACCTCATCAATATACTCAGCCTATAAGGTTACTGGATGGTAATTCCAACCGTCTTCTTTTTCCACTTTCATACCCATTTCAATCCCAAATATGGTCCTACCCGCAACTGTCAAAGGACTAAGTACTTCGAAATTAGTAACGAATTGAGTGAGTCGTCTTCAAGCTTGCCAAATTTTGGCTACAAAAAGAGTATTTTCTTTAATTTTTGTTTTGATAATTATATTTTTATATAATTTTTAAAATTACTTACAATTCATAACCTTAAACCTACCAAAATTCATAAACTTGTGGCATGATTTGTACGTTAATCTTCTCTACTATTTTATTTGTCAATGCTTAAAATGTCGAACGCAGCTCTCATCTATAGACTTTGTTATTTGAATAGTCTATGATATAGACCTGGGGTAGGCAAGGCGGCGCCCGCGGGCGCCATGGCGCCCCCGATCGATTTTTAATGCGCCCTCGCTGGACTAATGTAAATGTATGATAGCCAGAGCGATTTACTTACTCTTGTCAACGGCGATATACAGCAGATAAGTAGTCATCGAGTCACAGAGCATAGTAAGTATATTTTTAAAAGAGTGCGAACTCTAGGGAAAAATATGCAAGCATAATTTACTAAGGCGTGCAGTGGCGCCGCACAGCGTGTCATGTTGTAAGCACTTTCATGTCACACAAATATGCATAAGTGTACACGTCTTACACACATATACATAACACGTGTCTAGAAATATTAGGTTATGTATAAGCCGGAATCAGTAAAGTAAGAACATGTGAATAAAATATAATTCTTTATTTGTCACATACAAAGTGTCTTTAAAATCAAACAATATTTCTTAAGAATTATTCATTT
>DWHK01000487.1:0-13858 GCA_018247855.1 Graphium androcles | reverse complement strand
CCTAAACTTGCAAGACAATATACAAAAAGCTGTATGTAGTAAAACCAATTAATACTGTTGATACTGGTCAAAACAAAATATTTGTAATCTGGACTTGTGAGCGAACATTAAAAAAAACAACTGCTGAATTTCCGCTCCAGTTGTTTAAGCTGGCGAAGCAATTCTCGGCAGAATCTGCCTTCAGAGCTGGTGGTAGCTTCCTCACGAACATTTATAATATGACAATGTAAAATTTGACTTTTCATAACAACGCGCAAGTGTCTATTTAAATAAAGATATTCTGCATTAGAATTTGGAAAAAGATATCTAAAGAAAAAGCGAATAAAGATATGGTCTTTATATATTTACCAAGAAAGAACTAAAATGTATATATTTAATATAGGTCGAGTTCTGTTATTATTTTTCACAAAATTGACTGGAAGATTATGCAATTGTATGTTTAGCACTGTAACAATTTAGAAAAATATTTGAAATCATTGTATTTATTTTTTATTTAAGTTTCATAAATAAATGAATGAACAAATTTTAAACAGAAATAACTAAAGCGTTGTCGCTTTTATCGCAAAACAATTGATTTTGTACGTATTTCTACTTATGTACTGGTAAGGCTATTATCGCTATTTCAATTATGTTGTTAATTTATGCATTGAAAGTGCGTCACGAAGTATTTGTCTCCGAACCTTAAGCGACATACTTGTTTTAACTGCGATCCCGTTACGTACTTAAAATAGATTGTAGTATAGAACACAGTTTCCATCTAAATATCCGACTGCTAAACAAGGGTTATGTTTTTCAAGCGTATTTACTGTGCATATCTAATTCGTCTCCAATCAAATCGTTCGACAGATTTGAACACGTGAGGCATGATTTATTTCATTTGTGATAGTGATGTAGCATGTTTTATCTCAGTATGCTATAATGATAATGAAATTCTAAATATTAAAAAAAATATTAAAATAGTAATGCAATGAGTTTCATTAATGGTTTAGCTTTAAGATAATTGTTGAAAATTTTAAAACTCAATCGTTTGTGTAGTAGTTAAAAAGCTCTTTACTATGTAATTTTAACAATTGTTTTTAGTTTCGTTTGATAAATTTTAATTGTTAAAGTTGTTTGTTAAAGCTTCATGTTATTAATTTGCCGTAATTCCGTCCGCCTATCTTTTCATTCAGTGGATTCTTTTCATGTGGATAATTTTATTTTGGCATACGATTGAATTGTCTAGTTCTGTGTTTACTCGTGAAAACCACATTGTAATCTGTTTAGTAACTTTAGAGTTGTGCGTCGCATTCATTCATTTATCACAATCAAATAAAAAATATTGCGATATTGATTTGTTGCTCGAAAATGAGAAATTGTATTCGCGGTTCCGAACAGTACTACTATTGGTAATTGTAAAGAATTAATAGAATAAGTAATGATTGAAAAAAAAATGTAGTTTTTGGTATTTCTTATACCAAATTACATTTACAAGTTGTGTATATTTTTGTAAGCCTTAATCAAGTAGGCATAAAAAACTCTTTATTTTGATACCTACTCCATAGATTTTGGATTTTTTTTTAAAAAATAAAATAAAAGCTAAATATCGGACATTTTAATTGTTGATAATTTTGATAAAGTTAGTGTAACCCTCTCACAAATGTGTGTAATATATACAATTGTGTGATATCTATCAAGTCTTTAGACTACAGAGCGTTCCAAAGAAATAAACGTAGGGGTTGGATATAAAAAAAAATTAAACTAAACTTGTTGTTTATGTCGTTGTTTTAATTTAATATAGGCATGTTTGATTCAGTAATCAATCAGGATTTAGATTTGATAATAATTTTATGTAATCGCCGTGCAGGAAATATATAAATCAATAAACTTTGAAAAAAAGATGCATGTAGCTTTTTACCCGTCACGTCCTTGATACACCTACGGGGTGAGTTGTTACAACAAAAAACATATTTAATCTTAGACTTTTAATTAATTAAACCATATTTTCTCTTGTCAAAACATTGATAGCCTTATAAACATTCTCAGAATTGTGTATTATGTTCTTACGCTTGCATACGTATTTAGATAGTGTATTAATTTTTAACCGACATCAAACAAAAGCGGCCTGTGTATGATCTTTGTGTATTTTTATGTGTATATACAGACAGATAATGACGTGATGTACATTAACATCAAAAAATGAGAAATAATAATGCATTTTATCTACCGAAAGTACTTAGTAATATAAAAGTAAGCCGATTGAAGTTTATTTACAATGATAATACAACTCCCCGCAAACCGGGTAAATATATTTTACAATTGCTTTTGTGAACGATTGTTAAAACATTGAAAACCTCTACACAATCATATATCGATTGTGGATTTTTGTAGTAAGTATTGAGATTGTCTTATCAGTAAAAATCATGCATACTCAGCGTTTTTACTTTATTGTGGAAAAATTCCAAAACTCTAGTTTTATGGTTATGAATCATAAATAAAAGGTTTGGTTTTTCTTTTTATTGTTCGATATAAATTCTTTGAAGATCAGATGGTTGCAAACAATACGATTAAAAAATTTAACCAAGTATCATATTTGCTATGATTAAAAAATACATTTATACGCAAAAAAAATTTGAAAATGAATTGATGAAAGTGACGTTTTGTTATTTAAAGTAAAAGCCTATTTTCAAATCGTCCACTGCTGGGTTGAGGCCTCCTCTAGACAGAGGGTATAGGACATAGTCCACCACGCGGCCCCAATACGAATTGGCAAAGTTTACATAATAGATATGCAGGTTTTCTCACGATTTTATTCCTTCAGCGGAGCACGTGGTAAATCAGCGCTTAAAATTGCAATTAAGAAATTTACAATTTTATTCGTGTCGCCACCGGGGCTTGAACTCAATATCGCCTCGAGTATACAGAATTAAAGGCGAACGTCTGGATACTGTTATGGAACTTATGTTTTTGAGATTACGTTTTCAAAACATTCATGTTAGACAATATAGACCTTATTCGTTACGGTGTGATATAGACTTAAAGACGATTCACATCAAAAAACAAATAACTTGTTTACTAAAATGTACACAGTTACTACTGCAATTAAAGTTAAAATTATTAAAGTTGGCAATTCTTTTTGGCTTTTTGACTTGTTAAGCTACTGTGCGCAGTCATAGAAATATATGATACAATACGTAAGTTAATTCCCTAGGAGTCTCTAGGAGTCTTCTGTTGAGAAGGATTTAAGACCACGTGCGGCTTAAAGTTACAAAAACGATCTACATACACGACCGTGTATTTGTTAACAAAAATCAAACATTAATATTTACGGATATTATATTATTAGATAAGATTAATAATAATGTGATAGTTAGATTAAATTTCAGATTAAAATTTATCTGGAAAAAAATGTGATATTTTTTCACCAGAAACGTATTATTAAATAAATAAATATGTTATGTATATATTAAGTTTAATTTCCCCTTTGGATTGCATCTTTGTTAAGAAAATATTTGTGATTTATATTTAAAGTTATACCAAATTAAATAGTTTATTTCAAATAGCCGACCTTGAGAGCTTTATTTAAATTATTTTGACCGCGCAAATATTAATAAAATATTATGTATATATGAATATATTAAACTAAGCATCTGACCCCAATAGCGAACTATTAATCTCGATAGCCCCCCCACAAATTCACCTCATGTTCGCGATAATGCAAAAGGTCAGTAATTGACATGGTCTTAATATATATTCCCTGCACACGTACATTTCCATATCTTCAATGCTAAACAAACAATCTGAGAGTTGGTCTTAATTAATTATCATAATTATGATACTGATTTATAATATTCGAAACAATCCTTTAAAAGGTGAAGGAAAAGATAATCCATTCGTCCGAAAGGCATGTAAAAATTTGTCTTGTACCTGATTTCTCTACGTTAACGTCGGGTATTCGTCCCATTAGACTATAAAAACAAAAGATGAAAGAGTTTACCTATGACTGCGCCTACACTTGTGCTCCATGCATATGGCTGTTCTTCGGGTAGGAAATTAAATTCCGCTGAAATTCGCGTAGAAAGACAAGACAAAGTGAGAAGCAAATTAATTTATGTCAATATACTTTTCGTCGATGTCATTCTATGATTCCCATTTTTATATTACCACAACTATGGGTAAAGATAAACACTACTGCTCTAAACCTCCAGATCGACCATGATAGTACGCTCACCGACATTGAGCTTGAGGTAACTAGCGTTCTACAGTGCTGAGTACTTTTCTCTAAATTGGGTATTGTGAAGTTTCAGTCCTACAATATAATAACCCAACGTTCCAGAGCTGGCAAAATGTCTATTGCAGGCCACTTTTCGAACTTCCTTCATTATCAATGCAGTCTGCACGGTCTGCTTGCTTATCAACTTTTGTCTATTAAAAATGTTTCCTCATTAAAAAGTTACGACAATAACTTCCTCTGTAAGGATACCTAAGCAGACCATATAGTGTCTTGGCAACTTTATTTACAGTACTTCAGCAAATACACTTACGGTCGACACTTTAGAGCCCTTCGTTGAAAGATAGCGTACGCAGCAGAAAACCATAACCCAGGAGGCGATGCTGAGATTTTCCTATGCATACTCTCGGAACTAAATCTTCGCTGTTATATTTTTACCCCCAATGTTATACAGATTCTTCTCAAATTAGCCATGAATCGAAAGGACTGTGTCACTTCAAAGAGGTAAAAGATTTGAAAATGCTTAAAAAGGTCAACTAATAAATCTTACGCTGGGCGGGGGCGGCAGTACGCATTCCTCTAATAAAATAAAATACCAAAAGTTCTTACCATTAAAATTCAGTTGTCAATCAAAATTTCTTATTATTCCACAAAATAATATAATCAGTCCAAGACGTGAAAACGTGATAACTGCTATCAACGCTAAAATTATTTATATTACTTGCTCTCTCGTTGCTATGGTGGTAACATGGGTGTGTCTTGATAACAGATTTCTCGGCGTCTGATTGGTCGATCTATATTCTGTATAGTGACGTCATGGCTACTTGAAAAACATATTGTTTTGACTTAGGGGGCCCTCGTGGTCATGTTTTGTAAGAGCATATCGCGGATCGTTCTGTTTTCCACTGTTTATCTTATATTCGATGAAAATATTACTCGCCAGTTATAAAAACATGTTTGTCATACGATGCATACGCATGAACCCAAATGAAATGTTCAATGACCATGGTCTACAATTTGTACATTAAAATGACATATTTGGAACATAGTTTTCAAAATCTGCCATATCTTAAGTTCTGTGACAACTTTTGTTTTAATTTAAATATTTAAATAAATTTCTTAACGATAATATTAAGAAATGAGTTTACAAAAGCTCGGTTCAAGAAATAATTAAAATAAAAAATTATCTTTAAAACTCCTTAAAAAGAAATAGAGTAGCTTTTTATATTTAATTGTAGTGGTAGAGCATAATATCTTTCATACAGCTTGTGTTGCACTTCTACGGCTATGCTTGCCAGTGGAGAGGTACCATCACCCTTCACAGAGCCGGTATAAAATAACGTATGCATGGCTCTTAGGGTTGCCGGATGGCCATTCCTACCCTCTTCTTTTCCCACTCCTTTCCCCACCAAATCATTAATATAATCCTAACCCATCCTATCCTTTTTTTTCTGGCACTGGGTGGTGTAATGGCATTAGATACGTATTAGGGCAATTGGCAGCAAATATTTTGTTTCACTGAATTATCACAGTAAATTTTATAACATTTAGAAATAAAGTTAGTGTTAACTTTGAATTCCTATAATAAATAATAATTTTACTAAATAATTGTATTAAAGTCCTATACTTTATTAATTTTTTTATGTGTTTAACATTCTAGTTTTCTTATCACTACTTCTTTAAAAATTAGAAGAATCGTCTGCGACTACTGTCATTTGGAGGAAAATTCTATTAGAATTCAACAACAACAAACTTTATACAGTTTATATTTGTTGAATTCTTTTTTTATGATTATTTTGTATTAATTGTTGTATCTGTTATCGCAAGTCGTAAGCTTAATAAATTATAACTGAATTTATATATAAAATCAGTTGCACAGTGTTAAATGTTTACGGTTTTTATCTCTAATTAGGAATATTTTTCAATACTTGTGCTGTGCCACTTGTGTGTACTAAATAGCTTCTGTTGTTTTGTGAAAATCCCGGCTTCCAATCGGAGATGTATCTACACGATTTGAATGCAAGTAAATTAACTTTTAACACATTCGCACAACTGTAATTGACTTGTTCACTTTTATACACATTCACTTAACTCTTTTCCATAATTTATATCTAAATAAAACATTTTAAATCGAAATCGCAAGTCTAGGTATACAAAAGTCACGTAGGGATTTAGTTATCTGAAGATAAGTTGTGAGTCAAAAAATGTAGAGTATATTACCAAACATACTAATGATTAGGAACAGATAATTTATAAACATATTTTGACAACGTCATTGTATGTACATAATATATAATCTATACACATAAATAAAATAGGAGTGTCTGTAATAATAAAATAACCGCTTTTTAGTACATGCATATGAATGTATATACGGTACATATAACAAAATAACATTTTTTACAATTTTTGTCTGTCTGTCTGTTTGTTTGTTCCGGCTAATCTCTGGAACGGCTGGACCGATCTTGACGGGACTTTCACTGACAGATACCTGATATCATAAGGAGTAAAATAGGCTACTTTTATTTTTGAAAAAGAATTTGGGTTCCGTGTAAAAAAATTAAAACCTAAAAACAATATTATGCGGGTAAAACCGCAGGCAATAGCTAGTTCAAAAAGACGGAGAACTTTTATACTACATGCAAATAAGAAACAATGACATACAATCATTGATTGCCCGCGTGATTTGAACCTGCAGGGGGCAAACAATATCTGTATGTTGTCTAGTAGTACAAACCACGGAGAGAGTGCGCGTGTTGTAATTAATATTAAAGTAGGCACTACCTTCCCTGTTGCCCGCTGTTTCACTGTATACATATTTAAATTTTACCTTTATGGTGTAAAGTGGACAATATTTGTAGATATCCGTATTAATCTATAGTAATATTATAAAGCTGAGGCGTTTGTTTGTTTAGTTGAACACGCTAATCTTTAGAACTCCTGGATCCAATTAGAAATTTCGTTTAGTATTGGAAAGCCCATTTATCGAGGAAAGTTCTAGATTGTATAATATTAGGCTACAACCAATAGGAGTGGAGCATCCATGAAAAATGTCGCAAAACCGGGAAAAATATATTCATTTTGTGACATCTTATCTTCTTATGCGATGCAGACGAAGTTGCGCGGGTCTACTAGTTTAATATATCTCGGGAATCGCACTAAATAATCTAATTTAATATGTTTTCATGCGATGGCCAAGTCAATTTATTTGTTTAAAACATGAAATATTTTTAATATTGATATGGTCACTATAAGATGTTGTTAGGTTAGCTAGTTACGTAATAACTTAAGACAGAAGGTCCCTTAAGTAAGGACTAAATAATTTAACCAACTTGGTATTACATGCATCTCACAACTTTTTACTGTAAAAGGACTAAGTTGTGAGACTTGTTTTTTTTCAAGTTATGTTTTTAATAGCATCTCATTTATTTTTGGAGATAGTCCTATTTTTTTTTCCATTGTTGTTTTATCATTCCGTTGATTGATCATTTTACAAGTTACCTTTGAACATAAATATATCTAGATACCTATCTACACCTATTATTCCATTATATTATACATATACCACCTGTGTAATGTAACTTTGTAATTCTTTATATTTTTATGGGATTACAAAGTTATTTATGCAGTTAATGTATCTAGAAAGCTAGACCGAAATTTCAAAATGTTTTATTTTTTTCTTGATTAAAACACTAATTGTGTTCTAAATTTGAAGCTTCTTTGTCTGCTAGAAGTGCCTTAGAGTTTTGATGATCTGTCAGTGAGTGAGTGACAAAATTGAGAAACTTTGACTAGTTATAATTCTTAAACTACTGGTCCAAATTGAATGAAATTTGAAATATAGGGGTTATAGGGGGGTCTAAAATGGCATGAACTGTTTCGAGAAAAGGATGGTACGGCCGTGCCGCTTTTTTGCTCGACTTGGCGGGGGCACTGCTGTGACCCCGGATCTCTATAATTACTGCTTTTGAGGTGACTTAGTAGCCGATTAATAGAAAAAATGGTTTTCCTGTTACATTTTACATTCGCATTTCTTCGTGGTTCCAGTTTAATCAAACCGATCAATTGTAACCTCTTTGAGTCACGTTTTTCTATTAACAAATAAACATGAATAATAATGTATATTTAAATTAAAAAGATTTTTCTGTAAAACGACATACTTTTTTATTTTCTTTTTGAAAATATTTACGATATTTAAATATGTAAGACTCTTGATGAAAAAAATTCACTCTGAGCTTTGATTAGTAATGACATAAGATTGTTTTTAGTTCAAAAAGTTAATTTTCTTTCGTGCCAACATTCTCTTATTATAAACCCGAAATCTGCCTTTTAAATGTGAAGTGATTACAAACTTTATACTTAAAGAGTATTCATATTTCACAAAAAGGATATAACTTAAAAATCAGTGCAAATATCATTTGTGCGTTCAAAATGCAAAGGTTTAAAATTTTTTCTTGCGAAATTTTCTTTATTTACATACTACTCATCACTTTCAAAAATTCTGTTACTTTTTTATTAGGAGTGAACCCGGGGAAAAAGTAACTATATTGTACATGTCATTTGAACAAATAAATTATACCTTAATCCCAGCGTCAAATAAACCTAATTTTACCACATATTCTCCGAAATAATTTGGTCAAATGGCCTATTTTTCCATCCGTTCTTGTGAAATTCGCGACTCTCAAACATCTTATTTGGCTTCTTGTTTACTGACAAATATAGGATGTGTTTGAATGGATATAAATCGTTTAAATTAATATTATAATTAACAGATAAGCAAAAAATCCGTATAAGTTTTCTCATATTTTTTCTTATCAATACGTAACATGAGATTCGTAAGAGATACGCAATTCATTTTTAGATTGATTAATTACTTATAATACAAGAATTTTATATATGAAATTAAAATTTTTTCAGTAAATTAAATAAATCCATACTAATATCAAAACTGCGAAAATGAGTATGTTTGTTAGGCTTTAATGACTTATGTAGATTCTCAACCGATTATTATTATATTTTGCATACACGTTATCACGGGCCCAGAGCTTTTTTTCTAAAGCGTTTTTCTTGTCCAGGTATAAAATACTGTTCCCAAGGCGTCGGAAAACGCTGTTAAATAGCCATTGGGCAACTTAGCTTGCTGACATGATGACATGGCATGTGAAAATTATTAAACAGAAATATTAACGGAATTGTATTCTGCAGTCTGGATTCCATAATAAACATTTGATATTTCGAAAGTTGTGCCTGGCTTTTCATAATTTGTCGGTCGCATGGATGTGTAAATTTGCGTCTTTTAGTTCGATATTTTTCATCTGTCCCTAATTACTTGTGGAGAGGGCACGAGTATGCCACCACATAATTTGTGATTTTCGACTCTATTTCTTTGCCTTATTATGACCAATTGTCGTGACCGTGTCGCAAAGCGCGGTCAAATTTCCGCTTCTGATTTCTCTCGACACGATCTTAATTACGTCTCATACAAATAAAAAAATTCCAAACCTGCTTCTATTTGTGTAGTTTTACGCTATAACAAAAAAAAATATATTAAAGAATTTTCTCTATTTTTTTACTAGATTTTTCTTCTTTGCTAAAGGCTTCTACAGTTGAGGACAAATTAATCAGTTAACAAAATGATTATATCTTTGTACGATATCTATGCTCCATTTATTAAACTAAAATTGACACGTGCTGCACCTTGGATGACAGAAGAAGTACAAAAAGCTATGGCTAGATGCAACCGGAACTTTACCCGATACAAAAAGAATCGCACTAATATAAACTGGGTCAATTTTAAGACTGCCAGAAATATGTGTAACCAGATGGTACGAACTGCTAAACGCCGATATATCCATAACAGCATAACAAACTCTTCATCAGCTGATGTGTGAAAATTCCTTAATATTCTAGGTATTATCAAGGCACCACATACGGATAGTAGTTCTTTTGTTTCCCGTAAAAATATAAATCTTCATTTTCCTCTGCCTACGTATTAGATCCTACTATCCATGCTCAAACAATTACTTATATAGCTTCCGTTAAATTTATAACGTTGGTAATTGCCGGAAGAAGGTATTCTAGGATTGGGAAAATATCGCATTCAACCACGTTGGATTTGATTCCAAGGATAGCTTTTCTGATTTTATCGGAAGAGGCTGAAAAGAAATTAAAAGAATTATTACTGGGACGCGTCAAACCATTTAAATATGATAAAGTTTTACTAAACGTTTGGTGATCTATTAAAGAAGAGGTAATGAAATTTTGGTTTAAATCATCTAAACCGATTGAGCTAGGGAGGTTTGATACACGCGATTTACCAATAAGTAATTTTATGAGGAACTTTCAGATATCGGGAGGATTTGAGGATAAAACATTATCAAGAATATTTCGGCGTTTAGCATTACGTATCATCTGATTACACCGATTCCTCGCAGATTTGTAGAATGACCAACGTTCTTCAGTACGCTGCTTTTTAAATTTTTGAAAAGCACGGTCTCTTCGTCTCATGGCTATGCGGATACCTTCATTCAACCAAGGTGCCGGTGGACGTTTCAGCTTTACTTTCCTAATAGAAGCGTGAATGTCAAATAGCTAAATGACCAAAGTGTAAATCGACTTCAAATAAAAAGAGGAAGGTACAGACAGAGGAACTGTTTGCTTGTATATATTTTTTACAAGTTTTATTAAACTTGTTAGTATGAATATGTAAGTAAAAACTTGGAAGGTAAATTAGAAACACACGCTAATGTTCGATTAAACTCAAATTTGGTATACTAGCATATTTTCAATAAAATGCAGTAATATTGCACTATGGATCTGGTCTGATAATAATGATTGGAATTAGAAGGTGGCCAAAGAAACTTTTAAAGAAAACAATATAAATCCATCGAGTGTGGGCTTAATAATATTGTCATTCAGAGTCTGTAAATTAAGACAGTAGGTGTTCGTAAGAACTTCCGAATTAAACAGAATAGACACGTTATTAATGCGCTCGTTTGATTTAGCTTGGCAAGCACTTTGGATCTATCTATGTAAAGCTTTGGTTATAAAAAAAGGTTTCTTTTTTAATAGTTTTTTATGTATCTTCGGACTTAAATTTAGTGCTTATGAAGAGATTAAGATGATTTTGTTTTTTTATTTATTAGAAAAAATTCAATTTAATTCTATGTATTATGATCTATTATAAACATTTAATATTTGTAAAATACTGCTACCTACTATTAAGAGTGTAACTGTATGAAAATTATGCAGCAAGAGGATTAATAGTTAGATTTTATAATTTTCCTATTAAACCTTTAAAATACTAATTCACGGTGTAAAAAATGTAAAATATACCAAGATTAAATAATAAAACAAAAAGTGGGCTCGTAAAAATGATTCATTGCAAACAAAAATAGTAAGAGAGAAAATATCAATGTCACTGGCTTGTGTGGTAGGATGGCCGAAAGTGATATGATCATCCTCTCTGGATAGAATATGGAATGAGAAAGTATACATTAATTGAATTAGTCGTAAATATATGAATTAGGCAAAAAGCGTTTAGGCAAAGTTACTTTCCAACATTCCCAATTATTCAAGGACGAAAAGAAGGAATAACTTATTTAAAGGTTTCTGAGTTTTCTTTTTTTTATTGCATATTGTGTTTGCTTTTAATCGACAAAATCGCTAGGCCATACAACTTTTCTCACCACCATCATTAAGTGCAATTATGTCTTTATCTATTTGAGCTAAGTGATCAAACTATCGCATGTATTGCATCGTTAAAAATCTATGTTAGCTTATATCTAACACACATTAAAACATATTGCTGTCAGTTATCCCCCAGAGTATAAGTATTTACAGAGCGCGGGTGAGCAATCCGTTGCCGGGGCACAAGTATGAACTGTGTGAATCAACACCAAAATTACGTCAAAATGTCTAATAAGTAATAATAACAAGATTATTTTGACACAAAATTACAAAACACCGACTTCAAACGCCTTAGAAGTATACTTTCGTGACATATTTTTTCCGTTATTTTGATTTAAAAAACACTCAACCGATTTTTATGAAAATTATACGGAACTACACTTAGGATATCCCCTGTCCTACAAAAATAGAATAATCAAAATCAATTCACAAACAACAAAGAAATCCCCAAACACACATAAAAAAATATACGGTCGAATTAAGAAACCTCCTCCTTCTTTTTCGTTGGTTAAAAATTACTCGTAGACGAAGTTAAGCTAAGTTAAGATAAGCGTCCCAGAAAATTTCCTGACAAGTAACGAAGTGACAGTAAAGCATGAACGCGAATCCGTGCATAGGTACTTATTTTTCCAATTATTGTTTCTGGGCAGATCTATATGGCAGAGGCAGATATTTATGTTTGATTCACTACTCTTTTCGTCAGAATGAGTTGATTCGTGTCTTTTTAGTGGAAAATTATCTCAAGCTATATTAACAATTAGCTTAAACAAATTTGAAGAAGTAATAATATAAAATTGTAGCTGAGAAATTGCGTATTTTAATGAAACAATAAAACCAATTACGGTTCATGTAACCATGTAACTTCTTTTGTTGATGGGTCGAAATTAAAAAACAAGTTGATTTAGCTGAGTCAAGCACTAAGGAGAGACTTTATTTTTTATCTTACATTGTTATGCTCCACGGGCAGCAACTTTTTGGATCCACGATAGTTTATAGTTATGAATATAGGAGAGAATTTTAAAACACAAAATTTTAGTGAGTGAAATTGTCTACTACATAAAGCATCAGGTAGGACGTAGGACCCTATTACATTTTCACGTGAGTAAAAAAAACTGTGGGAATTGATAAACTAATCTGTAAAAGAACCTAAACCCTTTATGTAAATAAAAGTTAATTAAACCAGTTTATTACAACAACTAAGAAATTAGATTATTTTACCGTTCTGAACTTACTGCATTCCAATTTGTCATAGTTTGTCAAAAGATAATAAGCAAAAAATATACTCTTAGAATGAAAGAACCTTTGTTCTCCTAATCGATGATCCTCAATCTGATGGATGTTACAGGATTTTCTCTCTATTTTGTTAAATCCTATTTTATGATGCTTGTGATTAGAGGCGAAATGGTACTAATACGCCGTTATCACGTATAATTTAAGTTGTTTCTTACTTAAATTATACGTGATAACGGTAAAGGATTTTACCAGCTATTTTGGCAAGAGTCTTGTTCGAGAAATAATATGAAAATATCGAACTAACAAAAACGAATGTTTTGAAAAGTAATTTTGAAAAGAGTAAGCAAATAAATATACAGTTATTTTTACGTTTGGAATTACGTGAGTTACTATTGTTCGTTCAACGGTGTGACGAATAATAGTTTACACTTTGGTTTAATGATTTCTCACATAAGCATTAAATTTATGCTTTTACATATTTTGCGTAATGAAAAATCTGTAATAAGTGTATCATATACGGTGAGACAAAAATTAAAGATTAAGTATTGGACAGGAGTATTACGAATCTTGGTGTCCTCAGATAACGGATGTAAATTTTATAAATAATGGTGTTGCAAGGTAAGATATCGCATTGAAATAATAGGTTGGGGAAAAAGTCTTTTCGCATTATAGTATGTACGAACTTGTAATAAAATCTCTTTGGCTATACTATTTGTATCTGGCTGG
>DWHK01000486.1:0-13858 GCA_018247855.1 Graphium androcles | reverse complement strand
TATATATACGGTCAAATTGAGAAACCTCCTCCATTTTTGAAGTCGGTTAAAAAAAGCATTTGTTTTTCCTACCTCGAACTCATAGCATATCTAAAACAGATGAAACATGTTTCTACTGAGATCATAATAGAGAAATGATAGCGAACCAACGTTCTCCTTATCTGACATTACTTTCGAAGGATCTGTTTTTCCTTAAGCCAAAATCCGGGCCCGTTTTATCTGTTGCGGGCACACCGTGATATTGATCTTCAAACCGGGACGTCCACACAGGACGAACGTGTGGCGGGTACCCAACTCTGAAAGCTTCTAACCTAATCACACGACAACCAACTGATTACGAGGTAAATGCTATTGGGATTTCTATCTTGTTGTAGCATTTAGTCGCAAATCCTTAGTAAAGACGTCTTAAGTGATAGCCATTAATACTAACGTATTTAAATGATGGGACCGTTTGAACATTACATTCAACTTTAAACTGTTACGTCTATCAGTCAACTGGCACTGATTGACACGTGTATCAATTTCGCAGAAACTTTTACTGTACGCTACCATTAAATAAAACACATTTATATAATGAATGATCGTTGATGACACTTTACAGCTTATACCGAGTTAACCGCAATTCCTTTACGATCGAAAGAATGAGTGATATTCGCATCTTTGTATGGATTGTTGTAGAGGCGCGTGTGGAAAGGGATCTCGTGTGACGTAGACGTGATGGTCGCCAGTGGTGGTCGGGTCGGCGGGGTCACGCAGAGGCGAGGCCGCGGGCGACGCGTGCGGGATGCGGTGCCGGCGCCGGGCGGTGGTGGTGCTCTCCCGAGGGCTCGGGCCGCGCGGAATGCAGCGGGCGGGGCGCGGCGCGCGGGGCCGCTGCTGCCGCGGCGACGCTCGCTGCTGCCCGCCTCAGTCAGCCGCGCGCCACCGACACGAGTGCTGCCCGAGCGCGACGCCAACCCCGCACGCACACAGGTACGTATCGCGACCGACCTCACTATCCCTCTCGTCCGCCGCACCCGCACCACGCTATTTCGGCCCGCTCCCAAATAGCCGGTGGCCACCACGACGTCCTCCCGATATCCAGTCCGCAGGTAGTCGCCGGGCGCGATGACCCGCCGTCCGCTCGCCAAAAGAGAATCCCTAAATATTTTCCGGTCATCGCTTCTGCGGTTTTATCAGTGTTACATATTTATTATTTGCCGGCGGCGCGGTGAGGTCAGCGAGCGCGGCGATGTGTGCCTTATCGCGAGCGGCGTAGGGTCGCGGCGGGAGCGCTTCGGCGGCGACGCGGGCGCCTACGACCTCGGGCTCTGCTCTGTCTTTGCTCTGCTCTTGCGTCGTTCCTATTCACTATAAGTACCTATAGCATGCCCACACCTACGTACTGACTCGCTTATAGCGCAACACGTGTGTGCGACAATTAGATCGGTGACAAGAGTCACGGAACGCTCTTGTACGTTTTCATCTCCATTGTCACCAAGTGTTGCCAAGATTCCTTCCTGTTTGTTTTATGTACGTATACAAATAAGTATTTGGAACAATTTTACATGCAGCGTGATCTGTTAAAAGGTTCAAACTTTGAAATCTTATACGGTTATGTCGGTTACTTTTTCGTATGTTTTCAATCATTAATGCTTATGTCTCTGTTATGATATATTTGTAGAGAAAAAATAGATATATTATTGTCATTCGATCTAAATGTTTACAAAGTCATTTGGTCGCTCTAACACTGATCCTAGCAGCAAATAACACGCGTTGTTTTCTTTATTATTATACAGATACAAGCCGCTGTTAAAACGTGACTTACTCGTATAAACTTGCAAACAGTAATAATATTCTCTACCATTGTTTGTTGCATTAACGAAAACTGTTTGCGGTGTCCGCGGTCGAAAATATACGTGTTCATTATTTATCAATTATTAAAATGACGGACATAATGCTTGCTCGGTTGCTAAGATATAGATGCTACGAAGTACGGTCGGTATACGTACGACTTGCCCGGTGACGAGGGATCCGGCGTTCGTCGTCCGGAGTCGACTTCAGCAGCACGTTTGGTGCGTGTTAGATTTTACAAGTTCACGCGAAACGCGCCTCCATGTCGGCGTCTCTATGGGCTATAATTGCGCATCACGATCGCAGCACTTACTACGCCATAGAGACAACATTGAAAGAGCTCCCCGCGTCGCAAAATTTTGTTTCACGCGATTCTCGCTCTTAAATGTTTGTTACAGTAGAGTCAAATCTGTTTGTGCGTGAAGCGGCTTTAACAGTGTTTCGTTGCTGCGACCGGGGTCGAGATCCCCGACGCACAAGAGAGTGAAAGTTGGGGGTGGGTGACAGGCGGGGTGGCGGCGCTCCCCACAGGAGTGGTCGACCCGGGACTCCCAACTAGGATTTGCTAAATCTGCTGCTTTTACGCCGAGGTAGTCGAAAAACTAAATTACTTACCCGTCTTTGATCGACATCAGTATCTGTATTTAACATTACAAAGTTAACCAACTATTTACAATGAAATATTTTAAAATGCGATTTATTTTATAGTGGTGTGGTCTCTAAACTTAAATTTAGGAATAAATAACCCATATATACCAAATGATAGTATTTTTGTATGAATAATATTAATATAGTTGTATAATATAAAGAATGGGCAGAACAGGATAAAGATTCCTTTAATTCTTATTGCTTACTTTAATTATACGATGCCCGTGATGCTTACATACTATTGCATCATTCCAGTCAAGCGTATTGGGAACTCAAGAGATGTAAGATTCTTCACTCAGTTGTTATGGACAACGTATTATTCTACTACGCGCAATATTATGTTAAGACAAAGACTTTGAAGTGAAATAGTTACAATAATATTTTAACCGTTTTCGTTCGAATTTACAAACAAAAGTTTTCTACATAAAGGCTTACGTTATTCTTATAAAACACGTGTCAGCGACGCACCCTGTAAATTAGTTAATTGTGGGCGTCAACGGATTCGCTGAGCATGAAAGTTAAACTCTTTCCAACAAAGCCTCGTGTTCTTTAACACCTATGTTAGTATGCAAAAAGTTAGCTACCCCTTAGCGTATACATAAGTAACTGTAGAGCGCGGGTGATCGAGCGTGATCCGTGAGCACGGGCGTGAACCGTTTTGTAGTACAAAATAACTTTTAATTAGTATCTACCAGTTCATACCAACATTCACATAAAGAAACATAACTATGATTTAATAAATTTACACTTCTTAAGGGTTAAATAGATGGTATAAATACATACAAATGTTTACTCTAAAACTACGCCCCACTGCTTTTGCTCGACACAACGTAATACAAGCGATATCAGAACTCTTTGCTATATGTATGCTCTTAGAAGTACCCATAGACGAAATTCGACCGTCCTTGTGCGGGTCGGGCGGAGGCCTCCACAGCCCGGGCCCACGCTACTCTTGCTTTACATCACGTCGTGTAGACTAGGCCGCCCTTTTGAACATTGAAAACGTATTCTTGGCACCAGTCGAAGTCTCAATTCTTTAAGATCAAGGTTCACGTTGCACGGTATTTTTGCCAGTAAGTGAATTAAATAACATAAAGCTATTTTATAAAAGTTTTCCGATTAAATTTAACCATTCACGCGTTTACATTACAACCTAATTTAGAATATATGTTTTTACTGTGATCTATTTTTAATCAATATGATCGATTGTATCTGTGATTATTTTGTTTTGCGTTATTTAGTTTCTGTTGTCCTCTTATTATACTATTACTCATTGTTATATTGTGTTTATTATAATTAAAACTTAAATGACGAAAGTTTGATACGAGATCATGAAGTAAACTACCAAAATACAATTATGTTTAATGTCAATAACATAATGCGAACGATGAAATATTTTTTCGCTCCTTAGTGGATTTTTGTAAACTGCGACTCGTTTTTGGCGAATGATGCTATGCGTCATAGTTCCTAGACAAAATGTTTCTTGCACATCCTTCGTATCTACCGCAGCTTGATCTGTCTTGCCTAACAATGGCATCTAGTAGCTAGTATTAGAATACGTCACAGATTATTGTAATTTGCTAATGCTTAATGAAATAGTAGAGCAGGGTAATTTTGTTTTGTATTCTTTTTATTTTAACGTAGCGAATGCTGGGCAGGATAGCGTGTCGTAAAAACTGTTCTCGTAACATGTAATTAGGTTTTACTTCTTTTATTTTACTACAAGTCTCTCGAACTCTCTACATAAAGTAATACATCAGTTATAAAGAAATTGAAATACCTAATGAAGGTTTTCTTGTCCAATTATCTTAAATTTTCATGTCCCATATCGTAACAATGATAAACAGTATAGTGTAGGGAGCAATTACCGAAACGTAAGATCATATTCTCATTGGAAACACTAAAACGAAACTATACAGAAGTTATATTTATGTGTTTTTAAAGATCTTCACACCCCAGCGCATCTCTTTGCCTCTCTTTCCCGTATATAGTTATAGATTACGAGCACTTCCAACTTGGGTCTTCTTCAGTGTCCCGGCAATCCGGTCGATATATTTTTTTTGAACTGGGGCGTTTCCTACCGACTCCGTCCGTCCCCGTTCACCTCGGTAACATAACCTCCAATTATTGCACTTTACTTTTAACTGCTACCTTCTCATACATAAAACCAATGAAAACGAATCAGAAGAGGTTGAAGAATTTAATAAAAATTTTACAAATATGTAGTATTAGGTAACTTGTATAAGAATGTTTAGACGTCTATAAAGCTAGGCGCTTAGTTTGTTTTATGTTTTGTCTACCTAAATAGACAAGTAATAATGAACAACCTCGCTGGATAAAAAAGAATAACCAATATTAAACATTTCTAGATATTAAAAATGTCTCTGTCTGTCTGTTCAAAGCGTCCTTACACACAATTATATCGAGGCTAAACAATAAAACAACTTTTATGACGCCTCTATAGGAAAATCAAAAGAGAATCGTTAATTCGAAAATCACCGCTTCTCCATTTTGCGGTCTGGAATGTTAACATTATTCAGTTTATGGATACGAAAGGATGCTAACCAAAATAGTTGGTAAAGTACAAAGCGGTAAATAAATCGACAAGAATAGTACCATATGTATGCTAACTAAAAAAAATCTAGTTAAACTACATATTGATAGAATTGCAACAAGATTATAATAAAAATAACTTGTAGTTTAAAATAATACAATACAATTTTTTTTATTCTTACTTTAAATATGCTTAATTTATTGCTATTATTATTAGTTGGCCAAATTCCGTTTTACGTAACAGCGGCGACAAACGGGCTATAAGACGTTACTCTTCTAAATTCTAATTGGCACATAAAAGTACGTCGCATGTCGTGCTCAGCACTTCTTTGGAACCGTAATTTCTTAAACATTAAGTCGGTGGCGTGCTTAGGTAAAACAAGAAGTTGTTACCACGATAAAAGGCTGCAGTTACAACGCTTAGGCGAACCTTAAAAGTACATGCGAAAAACGAAACGAGAAATCATATTTTTTTCACGTTCAACGATAGGTTCATGCTTCTTACTATTCGTGCTTTACTGTATTAAGGAGCATGATTTTGTTTAAAAAACGAAAGAATTGTTTCTTTTTTGTCGCTGATAATGTCCCATTTTGCAGATAGGTATATACGGTGCGGGCATCATATTCAACTTCACGTTTGTAAATTATTCCAAATTAAATAATACGGACCACACAAACTCTGGTAAATTGTCATTCAATTTGAATTCAACTGTCACAGTTTCGATTACATTGTGTATTAAAAAACGCTGCCCTTATTATAAGCTCTAGGCTTGTGTTACAAGGGCATTTTACAAACATAAATTACGATTGTCTATATATGAGATATATGTCTATACACGGGTTAACGAGATGAAAAGTGCGATACGCCTAAGCGTAACACCTGCATTAGACGGTTGAATAATTCGCGTGCGTCGCCGCGAGATTGTTGGAGCGCACCTCTGCGCCATGCGGAGCGGCGGCGGCAGCTGCATTGCAGCTGGCGTGTGCTTTTTCTCGTTTTGCTGCACCGGACTAAGAATCCTGCGCCACACATCCATAGCCATACGCGGACAGCCCTCGAGGCGGCCACCACTGAGACGCGTCTCATGTAGTCTCAGTCCCCTAAGCGCCATACGGTGAATCTTTTAACGTTCGACTAACAACTTGAATGTTTTATTGTAACATTTGCCGTATATTACTTTGCTGTCAATCGTTATTTTAAGACAAAATGTTTTTGACCGTTGATATCTTACATTTCATAGATTTTTTTATGTAATTCTGTTGTCATTATATGATGGTATTAAACTAACTATTAAACTAGGTTCAAGTTTTTTTAAATTTTAAAAATTAAGGCCCCCTATATATCTTGTAGTTGATTATAATAAAAGCTTTACAATGGCATACTTAGTGACTTAAAAAGTTATCTTTATTTAACTAAATATTATTGTCACAGAAAATAAAAAAATCCGACAATAGCCTCAGGTTAGTAGTATTTTGATTAAGAAACAAATAACTAAAAAAAATTTATAGGGCCAATCTGTAAGTATATCCAAACGAAAAAGGAATTTTCAAAATTGATTTATTAATGACGGAGATTCGAGGTAACAAATATAAAAATATCACCCCAATTGATAACTTTCTATGTTAGAAGCCGGTTGTAAAAATAATACACACTAATTAATTCGTTAAAAACTTTTTAAAAATTTAATAATAAAAAAATCTTTTTTTTTTAAATAATTAATGGACGCCAATGTTTTATAATTTAAACGAAGCATTTAAAAGTGCTTGTCTATCGCTCTAATTGTCACGTAAATACATGTTCTCTGTAAAAAAAATCTCTTTAGTACGATAAAATGTACCTTTGATTATTTTAACTTATATATTTATAAAGAAATTATTTACTATATATTATTGAACGCAATGTATTTATTTTGCACTTGTTAAAACAACATATTTGGCATGAAAAAGCAGCATAGTCTGACACAGGATACGGCAAATAAAAAACTGAACTTGAAAAAGAAGTGCTTCCGCGACTTGGTCATGTGAAAGGAAAGAGGGGAGAGCGAACCCATATCGATCAGATCAACGACATGGCAACAATAACTGAGAGGTCTATGGTCCAAAGTTACCAATGATACTGACTGCGGTTTTTATTATAAACTTCTGTTCCTAGTATAGACGGAAGTGTTTTTCCAGTAGAATACTATTCTGCGTAATAAATAATTTTTTGCGATAATAAACATACTATATGTGATATCACGGGAAAATAACAATGTACATTTTTTAACATACTAGGGGTTACAATTTTATTGACGATATAATCTAAGATTTCTTTTTATTAAAAATTCATTACTATGACGGTTCGTTTAAGTTTACTTACATTTTAATATGATCACAAAATAACCAAAAATATATCACTAATCACGATATTTATCGAAAACATTTCAACTTCACTATTGGTGATAATATTCTCAAAATTAATAGTTATTGCACACATCCACATAATGCCCAGGCGGTGGATTATAACAACATACATATAGCAGGATATAATGTTAAATACTAAAAAGGGCAGTGCAACGTGCAGGAGAATTTTAAGATCAGAAGACCCATCTCGTATAATTATTTCGTACGTGTGTATACGACTAACTCCTAGACGGGTGGATGGATTTCGATGAAATTTTTATGAGTGGATTTTTGGATAGTTTAGATTCACAATTGAGATGTACCGCGCTTGCAATTGGGTTGACGAAAATTTCTATATTACTATGCTGAACTTTACAGGTTTATTTAAGTAAGCTAACGGTATGGTTAGGGTTACGTCTTCTGGGCCCACTATTTTTATTTATTAGTTTTGTTAAGTTAAATGTATACCGCGCTTCATATCTATTTGATACTATTTTACACCCATCTAATAAAGAGTTAATATAGTACTCTTATAATTGATCAAATCGTAGGCTTAATGTTAAAATTTCAAATGGAAACTGTTCAATACAATATTGACTTACATATTAAGCATTTTTCCTTGCAACATGTCTCCACAGCAATACGTTTTAAAAAGTCCTTTACGGCGCTAAAGACGCCCGAACTTACTTAGTAAATTATAAGTACAAAACTCAAATATAGACGGTAAATGTATGTAGGATGTCAGAAAACAGAATTTTTGATTTATTATTTATTTTTTAATTCAAAACTACTATATATGCTTAACAATACGTGTAAATCGCATTTAAAGTTTATATTCAAAAGTACGATAAAAGAACTCAAATAACTGCTATATGCTACGGTTAATAACGTTAGTTTTACGGGTGGATCGACTAAATTTATATGTTGCAATAAATAAAATAGTATCGCACCATATTCATGAGAATCATGTAAGAAGCTATTGAGGTTATTTGGTTTCAAGAACTTGGCAACGAAATTTGTGAGGTCTTAGTGCAGTAAAACATTAATCCCCTTACCATTTACTGTTTCCAAGTTTCCATTAAACTAAAGACGCCTCCAGATCTTGGTAGTACATACTTTACCTTGTTCCTAGTTGGCCATCGTAATCAACTCAAATCCCAAACAAAAAGTAATAATAACTTTTGATATTATTTATTAAACTACAATATGTGTAGGCCAAATGTTTTTTTCTGTTTAATATATATAGCCTGTGACTTTGTTCGCGAAGGAAGCGTTCACGAAGCTTGAAACCCTTGATTTAAAATTAATACGCTGGTCAAATTATTTAGCGTATATGTTATTCTGATGAATAAGCTACATTATTGTAAAGTTTCAACTAAATCCGTTCAGTAATTTTTATTAGAAACGTAACAAACATCTCGATGCCTCCTACGTTCCGATTATTTAAATCGTATGATTGAAATGCAAACTTTACAGGACAAAGCTTTAAAGACGTTTTCCTTTACGTACAGTAAATGTATATGAATTTAAACTTATAAGTAAATTTAGTAAAAATCGTCTTTTTTCAATATTTCAAACTTTCAAAATAACACAGCTAATATTATATTATTAGTAGTTATCGAGTTCATTTGAAAAAAGCAAAAAAGTGAAAATAGCATACGATTATTTACGAAGTAACCATCGATCTATCGTTATATATAAAGTGTTTCGTTGATAATATTTGCACTGTTTTCCGTCTTACATGCGTTTATGGCAAGGCACACTCGCACGTTTATAATGGAGGTGTATGGACATAGACAGGTGGGACAGACAGTCTTACGTAACAAGGTCGATCCGTAATACGTAGCGTTAGGTTGGCGAAGAATGGAGGTCGGGCCGCCTCCCACTGCTCCCGAGGGTTGGCGAGGGGGCTGCCGCTCGCTTAGTGGCACCGCCGTCAACTCTTGCGGAATATGTTGCCTCTAAGATTAGCTATAACCTCTTCGGATGGCCCTTTTACGCCAACCGCTACGTACTAAACATTATGATTTAACATAGTATGCCTTACACGTTAGATTTTTAAAGTTTTAGTCATGTAATTTCTGTAAAAGGTATGCACCATTTTTATTATTGCCCGAAGAAAGAAAACATACTGTAGATCTTTGATAGGATGTATTTTAATCTGTATCACATAACGACGTGATTTTTCTATTAATTTAGAGGACATATTTTTTATGTACGATGCATTTACGTATCTGATTATTGCTATGAGATGCTGTTGCGATGAATTGCCATCGAAGCAACAGAGCGGAGATAACGTTATCAGCGATAGCCTTGCCGAGGGGATTCTGTGAAGCCACATAGGTCTAGCGCGCGCCGAGTATTATTGGCGGCTCGTGTACGTCGCATTTTTGTTCGCCACCCGTGCATACCGTCCTCTACTGGCGCCGTAAGCCACTGGCACACTACCAACAGACGTAGTACACTTCACGAAGACTATTAGATAAGACCCCAGTTATAATAATTTACGATAATATTAATACGCCATTTCGGATAGCGTGAGCGATTCAATTGACATTCATAACCTACGTAAACAACTGCGAACGATATTGCATTAGTTTTAAAACGCCGCCTGTTATGTCATTGTGACAGTGGCTTCGTTATCGGCGGGTGGACGCTGGCGGTCATGATGTTTTAATTTCCATTGGAATTATCGTCCGCCCGGCGGCGTCGACGTCGCCCCGTGTGCGTCACTGAAACGAAAAGAGGTCGGTCGTGTCCGTCCAACAATGAAGAGCGGCACGCGCCGCAAGTGCCGTATCGAACGTACGTACTTGATAATCTGTCCGTAGATAGGCGCATGCTGCTTTGTAGGCGGCACGTAATGCGTGCGTGGTCGCTCTGTCGCTCTCCGAGTCTGCATCCATGTGTTGGCAGCGCGGCAGACGGGCGTCGCACTCTGCTCGCCGGTGACCTCACTGCGCACCACCTAAATATGACCTAAGCGCGCTCCGACCATTGTTTTTTCGCCTCGCACGACTCCTGCTTTGTTTTAGCGCCCGTTGATATTTTCAGACTCGTCCGCACTCGTTTAGCACGGTATCGCTCCGGCATTAGAATGTCAAGGACAGTTATTGGTTCGACGCGTGCTTATAAATTATTAGATTCACTATGTTGTTGCGTAACTTTTGCTACAGATTTATACAAACAGACGTGTACGTAACAGTAACAAAGATCAAACTCCTAGTTCAAACTTAAGTATAAGCTTAGTTCACTATTTAGTAACGTTGTATTATTCGATCTTGTCAGATAATTAAAATGTGCATAGTAATTAAAAAACAAGATAATTGTAGAAGCATTTTGGTGTGCGAACCGTTGTTGTTTGGTTCGGCGATTGCAACTGAAATAGTGACGGCACAGTTCCCGTGTAGATTTCGCGAGGCCACGCACCACCTGACTCAAGAGCAGCTGGCGGCCGGCTGCTTGCGCTTGCGCACAACAAAACTCGTTTGAATCAAGCAAACGTTCCAATATGGCGGACCACACTCGTGTTAAGAACGACCACATTCGCATGTATCTTCGCGGTCGAGCTTTGCGCTTCAATCAATTTATGTGAATACAAATGTATATCCACAGTAAGTAAGTACCTACTTATGTATACAGATTAGCCGTTCAAAGCGCCTCGTGACCGCTCTTTGTCGTATTGCGGGGCGAGCGTCCTTTGCAATGTCCGTATTTTTCCGCTCGTGCTGAGCGGGCGACGTCGGCTGCGAAGTTGTTTACTCGGGTTGGCGCTCGGCACATAGACGTTATGGGTGTATAGCGTAGGCAGCCCGAGGCGGTGCCTTCGTCGCACGACCCTGATAATTTGCCGCGCTTATGTTACTTCAACGGCTTCTTGCGACACGTCGCAGCCGCTTTCCTGGGTTTCTTCGACGCACACATGCAACGCTAGCAACTACATGCCCGCGACGAACGCGGGCCCAGCGGAGTTTCTCTATCAGTTTCACCGCCCGTTTCAAATCGTAACCGATTCTTTACTTATATAGTGTGTATAAAACGCTAATTGAGTTGTCCCGGCTTATTTGTTTGTAGTAAAATATATGCGTGCTATTAGCCAACATATATAATAATTTAATATTGCAATTTGAATACGTAAGACACTGTTTGTTTTTATATCAAATCAAAACTGTAACATTAAAACGATGTTATTACATTATCGTTGGAATGTTCGATAAGTATTCTGGCATGGATTTCTTAGTTTTTTAAGTAAATTCAATAGTCTACAATAAACAGCTTTACCAAGCAATTCACAAGTCAACATTTATGTCAGTATGTTTCGTTTGCATGGTGTGTTTTTTTGGATGTTACAAACTAAAAGTACATTTAACACATCTTTTCACCCAAAAACAAAGTCTTGGGCGCACATAGTAATGACATTCTATCGTCTTTCGTAGTTGGCATCATCTCAATGGGAAGATGTCGCGACGGTTGAAATACGCCAAAAAGACAACATTTCCTCCAGTAGGGTGATGTAAGTTTCTGTGCGGTACGTTATCTATTAACATACGGATCGAGATAAGTTACAAGACTTGTTGACCAACTCGTGCAGCGTCTTACGTTCGCATATGTTTACTTCTTTTATGACCTGAGTAGTGTTTGGTTTAGAAGCATATCGAAACATGAACACAATATTATACATTAACCCTAAGCACCATACGAACACATAATTAAACACACAGCATACGCATAAATTATAGGGAAATAATACTGGATTCGAAAATCGGTCTAAGGAACGCATAAATGCGCTTAATGTTAATGATAAAATAAAAAAAATTACACAATGATTTATATCTACCTTACGTTACTGACGCGATATCTTTATTTTTAGTATAAATAGTTAAAGAGCAGTTGCTGATTTGAAACTTGTTTTGTTTTATGGAGTGGTGGATTTGGTAATTAAGTATTATCTAGTTTAGGCTTTTTGTTTCATATTTAGATCATGTCCTATGGTGCAGACAATAAATAAAAAAGTGATTTTATAAAATACAGAGAGATAGAGATTTCAACGACGCTTTTAATATGCATTATATACTGCCTAGTATATGTCTCCCAGTTATAAAACAAATAACATGGTCGTTGCCGGTTATCAATATCATTACGACTGCCACCATTAAAGAAGTCAAATCTGAAGAAGGAAAACGCGGTGCGATTATTCTTTGTTTTGTTGTTTCTTACGTTTTACCGTCTCTAGACGAAGGTTATACCAAAAGCTCTCTATAAACTGTAATGTTGAACATATGCTAAGATACATTAGTTTAAAAGGTAAAATTCTACATGAACTAGTATTTTAATTTCAGTAACATAACATTTGGCTTATTTAAATGAGTGATTTATTTAATTTCGATGTAAATTACAACTGCTAGCGGCTGGTCTATTTATAAATTATGGCGTCTTGATTTTGCATCTGGGTTACATAAATACATTTTTTATTTTTTTTTACGCCCATATACATAATTGTCATTATCCTTAGCATGTAATGAATTAAATGTTTAAAAACAAGATTTTATATATAAATACTTCATATTGTAACGTGTTTTTCGCTGTCGCGAATGGCGGCTTCTTCATATGATAAGGTGACACATTAAGCTTCTTGTCCAGCTGAAGTGAGCGAGGATAATGTAGAGTTTAACATAAGATTTCGTCACATTCAACCCAACTTTAGTGTCCCGTTTTCATTTATAATACAGAAAATATATATATATTAATTAATCATACATGCTCATAAATTTTGAAATGACTCAAAATGAAATTCTTGTCTATATTTGACGATCAATGTAAGATTAAAAAACATATCTATACCATATATATGTTTTATATTTAAAAACATATATATGTTTTGTATTATCGCTTCAATTACATCAGTAGGCTAACACGGTGATAGAAAAGTAAAAAAATCATCTTGAAATGATCCGCGGTTCTTTTGAAATTTGAACCTATAAGCGGCGTCTGAACAAGCAAGACCGCTGTCCGCTGAACCGCATATTCGTCGCTCCGCTCTTATTACGAGACGTTGGATGGAAATAACAAACGTTCGTTAGTCAATACAATTATCGTAATGAGTTGTCCCGATTGAAGTAACGTACAATGGTCGACAATTTGTTAGTCTAATGCCCTTTAAATTGTCCTTTCACGGTGAACAGACTCGGCCACAGGGAATAACACGTCGACACGTAATACAGTGCGAAATGGAGAGCCATTCGGCACAAACAACTCGTCACCGCGCTCATGTACAGGCGGGCCGTCGGTGGGAGCGGGGCGTCCGTGACACCTAATCGAGCGCAGCACCTCTGCTATCTGGTGCTTGATAAGGCACATTACATTATCGTCGTGAGACGCGGGATGGTGGGTATGGCCGGGCTGTTGCGTCGGCCGGAGCGCCGGAGCCACAGCCGCCGCACAT
>DWHK01000485.1:0-13866 GCA_018247855.1 Graphium androcles | reverse complement strand
ATCAAATCTGATGTAATGGTTGGGTCTTTTCAAAGTGTGTTCACAAACTGCATTCTTGTTTTGTCTGTTATTTTTAATATCTGCAATGTGTTCCTTCACTCGGGTTTTTATAGAAAAGGATTTTCATAAAACATTTGAAGAGATCTTAAAACAGCATAATAATAATGTATCCATGTGCATCGCCTATTTCCTATTTTTGATATAAATACATTTTTATAAATATAGTAAATAATTCATTACTTTCTTAGTATTCACCATAATCATATTAAAGCAATGCACGACCGAAAGACGACCATCTTTTGGCGATGCCATCAAAGGAATCTGTTTTAACAGTAAAGAAAATACTATTGAATTTAGGTACCTCTGGTTATGCTAAATGCTATTATTATATGCAGTAAAATAATATTTTTATAAAAAGTATTGCTTGGAAAAGCCAAACAAAACACAAACACAAATTTTATCACTATTAAAGTATATATTTGAGTAAAATTGTATAATTGAAACATTAATTTCAATATACATATATGTACAATGCGACGTCTTGTAAGAACGGTTTAACCTATTTTGTTAATTTCTTTAAAAAATAGGAACTTACTAAATTTGTATTGACGTTCGTTTTCTCGATGCCTATAAAGAAACAAATAATAAAATATTCCCGTGGAAGACGTAATAGTAGTTAAGCCTTCTTGAAAATTGATCAAATTAAAAATAATGGTAAAAAATAAAATTTTCAAGAAGGCTTAACTGTAATAAAAAGCTGATCGAATGTACCTAAAACGAATCCCTGGAGACTGAGCTTTTACTGTGTCGACGGTATAATAACTGCTGTTAATATAACACTACACTTTGCAGTGATTAAAAACTGACTTAAAATTCATGTTCTTTATTACAATACACAATTTTTTTACTTAACGCAGCTTTCGGCTTTTGGACATAGTATATATTTATACGTATTCATAAATTCTGAGTAGCTATGTTGAACATATCGTTACTCAGACATTATGTAGGAATTTTATTATCAAACTAGCTATTGCCTGCAAATTCACTCTCAGATTTAAGAGTTTAGTGATTCCATGGTGCTATAATCCTTTTTCTGAAATAAATTAGTCTGTTACCCCGATGGTTATATCTATTTGCCAGCCCAAGTCTCGTCAGAATCAGTGAATCCGTTTCGGAGATTAGCCGACCCGAATAGTCTGACAGAAAGTTTAAAAAATGGTTCTTTGTATAATGGTGCCGTATTACTTTCATATAAAATTACTATAAAGTTTTCATGTTGACATTAAAAATGGATAAAAGAGATACTTCTTTTTTATTTATACGTATAGAAAAATTGCTACCTGAAAGTTTCACTGCAAACCAATCATTCCTCTATTAAACACCTTAAACTTAGACAACCTTTTCTTTATCTAAGTAATTTAGGGGTTGTTTTTTAATACTGATAAAATTAAAATTTCTTATTAAAACTATTTTCAATGTGTTTTTTTCCGAAAATAGCTTTTTGTGACAAAATCATTTTACTTCAAACGTATATTAAAAATAATAAGAAAAATTAGTTTGAGCAAAGGAACTTGTATTTTAGTATTTCCATTACAAAGCTCAAATAGCTTCTTTTGATGACATCGCCAAAATATGGTCGTCTGTCGGTCGTACATTGAATTAGAATGAATTGGGTGACTAATAAGAAAGTAATGCATTATTAACTAAATTTAAAAAAATGTTACGTTAAAAATACGAAATAGGCGATGCACATGGATAGATTGTTATAAAAAGCTATTTTAAAATATGTTCAAATGTTTTACTAAGATCTGTTTCCATGTTTATGTATTGCAATTAAAATGCATAATTTTTATAGAACAAAAGATAAAGTTTTAATTCACCTGGCGCTAGTACTTTATACTGTTACTCTAAACACACAAGATGATATTAATACCGTTTAAGATTTTTAGTTCTTCTACTTCAAAATTAAATATTATGCCAAGAAATAAAAAATTAAGTTTGCAAAATGAATAAAAAAAGCATGCAGTTATAAAATACAGTGCCAAAAATAGGTGCATGATGAAAATGTTATACCGTTTTATCTGCGACAAGAAAATTCCTTTTATTTAGTTATATTCTCAACACGTTTTTCTAACTAGACTGTACTGCTCATACAAGGAGTAGCTGGCAACAAAGTTACATTAAATACTTTCAAATAAAATTGTTGTAAAGCATGCCTTGCTAGAAGAGAGTATAAATATATGTATATACGCTCCTTAAATCTCATATGTGTCAAAATCTGTGTCGCGACGTACGTCCGCTATAGACTCCAGAAATACTTAATCGATCTTAATCAAATTTAGCACATGTGTTTAATTTGGTCCAACTTAAAAGATAGGGTTCTTTTTACGGTTGCCAAACTTCAGACAGGACTTTTTTTTTATTTTTATCCATTAAGCTGGTATTTAGTTATTTCCTTTTTATCTCTACTAAAAACGTACATTTTTGCGGAAAATATATGTAAAATATAGTTTATCAGATCATTCGTGTACGATAAGTGTCCTTACGTACTAATACTCTAACGATTACATATGTATAACTTAAAGATGATGAATTTGATGCTGAACACAAATTCTTCTACACTAGTCCAATTCAAATAGCTGAAGCCCTTTAACCGAAATTGAATAAGTAATCAATTAAAAATTGTATGTATTTCTTGATGGAAAGACAAACGAACAGACGGTTCATATGATGTTAATTAAATAATAGCTTCGATAGCTAAAAGTGATGTAAAATCAGTTTTATTAACTTTTAGCACGAACGAATATGTATAAAAATATAACTGTTAATATTTGGGGTCATAACTTTTAAATAACACTGCGTCAAAGCAGTTAATACTGTAGTTAAAATAGTTTAAATCCGTTTCCTTGCCAGATTTTACGGCAAAGTGATTTTTGTATGGAGTCAATTATGCAATTTATGACTGCAGTTGCAAGTACTGTTATTACGCAACTAGATTACAAAATGTGCTTACATTATAGTATATTTGCAATTATGGTCATGTGTGATCTATTGCGGGTATTGGTAATGTGGTGATTCGAAAACTACAATCGATCGCATACTCATTATTGTAACCGAAATCAAATAAATCGCATAAAACCGTTGCCATAATTGTTTTTTACTTGATTGAGTTTCTACGTATAACAAAACAAACGTTCCTAGATTATTATACATTGTTCGATAAAGTATTTTATTATAGACAAAGGTCGACTAGATAGCTCACCTGATATAATTTTTAAGACTTTTGCGAATTACCTTGAAAATGTTTGGGAGTTACCACTACCTTGACATCCTACTATAAATAAAATCAAGTCAAGACATAAGCATAACACTGCCAGACTTCAAGAAACCATAAGTAGTTACTGCGTGTATCGGACCAAAATTAATTTACAAGGTGATGGTAGGCCCGTTTACAAGTGAGTGACATCAGAACGTCAAACACCTCTCTTTGCAGTATTCATGGTCACGGGTAGGCCATGAATATTGCAAAGTATTCTAAACGTCGGATGATAAGGAAGGAAGGAAGAAGGATAAAGCCGGTAAAATTATTTAGTTTAAAAGTTCAATTGATGTCAAGTGAATCCGTGTATGTGCTTTGCCAGTCTTCAATAGAGTAAGTGATTATATGGGAGATTTCACATCTAGAAATGGGAACTCGACTGGGACTCAGAGTATTGTTTCCATATATATTTCATATTTTGCTATTAAATACATTTATAGATTAGTACCGTATAGAGCCGAGTGAAAGATCTATAAACTTTGGAAATTGATATAACCAAAATTGGATTTGAAACATTATTATTATTCTTTGACAGAGGGTGGCCTTCGATGTACATTTTAAATCGAATTTATATTCCCGTTTTCGAATTGAAATATTAACGTAGCGTTCTTATTATTCAATTTAAAAAATGTAACAAAATATATTCCTCCTGATGAAGCAATATGAAAGGTCCTTGGATGGTGTTCAGCTATGCCTTGCGGTAATCTTTGATTTATATATAATTAAAAGCTAATAGTTATTCTATAATAATTTGACGAAAAATTTAAATACCAAATAAAAACTAACTAGACTGTGTATGCAAACGAGTAAATTGGGATATAGTAATTATCGATTTAACTTAAATAAAATACAAAAAAATACAGATAATGGTTTAATATTATAATGACAACAAACATAAATTTCACTTTATCAATATTTATCTCGAATAAAAACAATTACAAAATAATTGTCTCATAAATAGTTAATGCTTACGTTTAATTTTATTATGGATTACGGAGATACCGTTATGGTGGAAAATATATTACATTAGATTAATTGTATTTATTAATGTAAGTAGCAGACGGTTTTTACAAAACAAATACGGTACTTACATTTAGAGCTAACAATTTAGTGGAGAACGTGAAAAAGAAAGCAATTTTCTAAATAGGGTCTGTAGGGCTCTCGTGAACAGCATAAAAATGGATTACTGCTCTTTAGTTGAGATAAAAAGCTTTTCGCTTGCACATTTTTGTAAGACGAACTTTAATGTAGTTGAACATACTATAATGGTTTGTGATTTTTATTGTCTAACATAGTTAAATGTCCTAAGTTATTTTATTATTAATTAATGCATCAAGTATTTTATAACCTTGATAAGAAAAAATGACACGATAACACGGTATTTGTAAGGTATCGCAGATTTATTTTATGTTAAATAATTTTAAAACCGTTTAAGTAATGTTATTGATATTTAAAAAGTAGCGAACAGGCGGTAACCTAGTGGTATAGGGCCTTGTTTTACAAGGGTTTACGTGGGTTTAAATCCCGTGGGGAGACAATGACTTTGTTTTGTTGTTTGTTAGTTGGGTTAGGATTTAAATTAAGATGATTCATGCGTCGGATAAGCATGTAAAAAGTCGTTCCCGGTTGTCAAGAAGACCTTTGACAATCGTTAAAGGATGTCTGTGCATTCAAATATCCTGACAACTAATCCCTTCGAATTTGGTTTATCCCTTTGGGTTGCAGAGGTCAGATGCCAGTTGCTCTGCGTAAAAACTGATATTCAGGTAAAATTTGGTTGGATTAGAAGCCGACCCCAAGTAATTTGGAAATAAGGAAGAAAGGAAAAAGGAAGAAAAAGAAGAAGAAGACAGCAATATCACCAGTTCCAGATCTATTATACTAATGTTTTTAATTTATGAGTAAGTAAGACAAAGGTTTTATTATATACAATCATATTTAAATATTTAATAACATCTAATATATGAGTAACATCTATTATTGCAGTCAAATTCTACGTCTCATATCCACTTTTAAGCAAATTTCGTTAAGTTAGGGTTATCATAACATATTTTAATATTACTATTCTATAAAAATATTTCAAATAAACATTAAACATACCGTAAAACCGTCTTCCATTTCGCTTAACCACGCTTCGTGCTCTTTCCCCTTGTACACTATGTCATCAGATTGCATAGGCTTGGGGAAGACGCAGCTAGCACCAGTGGGCATGTCGCAGTGAACCAAGATGGCGTCGTTCATGTCACCGCCGTTAGGGTCTATCCAATATTGCCCTGAAAATTTATTGGTCGTCTTTATAAGGTCATCAAGGTCATCAAAAGATGCAGTAATTTTAAGAGCAATGCAAATAGACCTTTGATATTATTTTACGTCGAAAACTGATCATTTACACGTTTAACGTACAAGAATTTAGTTGACACTAGAATTGTTGCCAATATTAAAGTAAAACAGTATAAAAATTAATATTACGAGCCATTAGTTTTCAATGAAGAATAAGTATGAAGAAACTCACCGCTCTTAAAGTCGGGATGGTGATACTTGATATCCCCACATGTTTTTGCTGGAGCATCCTTGGATCCATCGGGTTTGAGGAATTTGTTAAGAGATACTTTGAGTCGTTCATAGGCTTTAATCACAATCTCTTTCCGCTCGGCGGGCGACATATCGTCTTTGAAGAAGCGCGGTGGAGTGCTGTTTGGATCATCACCTAACGGATCAGGGCCTTTTATAGAACCTATAAATGTAAATATCACTTTGAAAATATTACTCAAAAAACACTTAAATTGTCTAAAGAAGATTGAAGAATCAAAAAAATAATTAAATATGTGCATACCCTGCTGAAGCATGGCAGCGATAGCAGCCGCGTCATAAGCCAGACCTTCTCCTGGCATGCCAGGGGGCCCTTGAGGTCCAGCAGGACCTGGTGGCCCGTGCCGACCCGATTCTCCTGGTGGACCACGTCCACCGGAAGGTCCCATTGGCCCTTGTGGTCCTGGACTGCCGTCACGACCGGGAGTTCCTGAAGCGTTAAGAAAAAAAGATAAACTAAGTAAAAAACGAAAAATGTGGATCGTTTTAGGTGCTAAACGCTTTGACGAATTTATGAAGCAAGCAAGTATTAAATTTTGAATCTTGCTAACTTAAATAAAAATAACATTTACCCCTAGGTCCAACGTCTCCATCTTTGCCAGGCGGTCCAATTGGACCCGGTAGACCTCTCTCGCCAGGTCTACCTGGTGTTCCGACCATACCGGGCAAACCGGGTAAGCCAGCATGACCCTTAGCGCCATCGGCTCCTACCTCGCCACGTTCTCCCTTCGCACCGTCTAAGCCCGGGGGGCCTTGCTTGCCAGAGGGACCTTGAGGTCCATCTACTCCCGAGGAACCAGGTTCACCTCTTAATCCCCTTTCACCCGCCTGTCCTGGAGGCCCTGATTGACCCGGCGGGCCCTAAAATTTTAAAAGATTAAATTAAAATCATTACACTTTCATGCCAAAAATGACGTAAAGGTGTTTATGGTGTTGATAAATGAAGGTACAAAAGAATGCATATAGTTATTTAAACTAACACAAAACCTATAAAGAGCGATATATTTAATTAAGTATGATATCAATCATACCTAAAATAGAATATTAAAATGTTCTAATGATATCTCATTTGTCAAATATGACAAGTAGTTAAGAAGTTTAGAGGGAAACAAAGAACATATATAATAATCAAATATATACAGACTATAATCATAAACTTACTTTTGTGTAAAAAAGATTTTCAAAAACAATTACCTGCATGCCTGGAGGTCCCGCGGGTCCTGATGCACCCGGTGGTCCCATAGGTCCTTTATCACCTTGTCTTCCAGGTATTCCTGGCTGTCCAAGTTTTCCAGGTCTGCCCTCTGGACCAGGTTCTCCCATTGGTCCCGGGGACCCTTGAGGTCCAGTAGGCCCTATTGGGCCTGGAGCACCATCAGAACCTGGCTTACCCGGAGCTCCACTTTCACCCTAAAATATTTTTTGAGTAATGTATTATATTTTAAGTGCTTTAATGGCACCAGTCGTCCAAATGGTGGAGCCCTTCATCTTGCAGATGTCTCTCGTTGAGCTTATTTGGCCGTTTAACTATCGGTGAGGTAGCCACGGCACACCTAATATTACGTTACATATTCTCACATCCATGGTAAAAATAAATATACTTAACTTGTTATATTGCCAAATGGCCATAACTACTCGGTTTTTCCCACTCCCCTCTTACCCAATAACCTATTCTATCCCAGTTACGCAACGCGCAGACCACTAAAATCATTAGAATTTGTTTTGGGTGCCCATTGACGATAGAATCACTAAATATTAGATGAACCGTCTGTTCTTTAAGCGACCTTTATCTATTAAATACAAAATATATGCATGTGCATGCAAATACGTATAGACTAAATATTTATTTTCTTTAACATGTATTCAATATGACTATATACTACTACTCAATATATTTAATATGACCTGTATTCCTCGAAGTCCTTGCTGGCCAGGTGGTCCTACAATACCAGGAAGGCCACTCGGGCCCCGTTCCCCTGTAGGACCTGATGGACCAACTGGCCCCTGTGGTCCTGTTTCACCTTCGCTTCCCCTTTCCCCTTTAGGGCCTTCTGTTCCCTGTACTCCAGTCAAGCCTATAGGCCCTGGAGGTCCTGGTCTGCCAGGTTCTCCTGAGGCACCTTTGGCTCCTGTCATACCAGGTGGACCAACTTGACCTGGACTTCCTTGGGGCCCCTAAAAGTCGTAAAAATTCATATATAAATTTTACGTTTGAGGAATAAGATTTTCCTTATATTGATAAATTGTTTAAAATAACATTAGAAAATCATCAATTAATATATACTCGTATAAGAATAGACCGTGATTTATTTGTCAATATACAAATTCTTAACGTTTGTAGTTTTGATGTAATTGCGACACTGCTAAGTGACGAAATTATGGATATAATATTGTTTTAATTGTAAGTTAATGATGTCTTATCTAAAAATTTTAATAAAAGCATTATGACCAAATACATGAAAAAAAAATTATAAGGCATATATTTAATGTCGAGTTTTTCTACCTGTGGCCCTAATTCACCTGGCCTGCCCGGTAAACCAGCACGGCCGATGTCTCCTTTCAAACCTTGTTCTCCCCTGGCTCCCTTTGCCCCTTGCAAACCAGGTAATCCTCTCTGACCAGGCTCTCCGGGTATACCTATAAGCGACGAATTGAAATGTTTTTATCCTTAATATGATGTGTGTCAAAGTATCAAAGCATAACATACAATGTTTCGTGATACACAATGATTACATTTGATTTCAATAATAATATCTTGTTTCTTTTACAATAACTTTATATTGTAAAATATTTGCTTTAAATATCTTCGTACCATAATGTCCTAACATTTGTTTCATCAACTCAACATTATCAATAATACATATTAATGTACTCCCAGTTAAGAGTCGTACATCGTTATAAACCTATAACGAACAGATTACAACTAACCTGGGTTGCCTGGTGATCCTTGCTGGCCTTTGGTCCCCATATAACCCCTATCACCCTTTAATCCAGGCATGCCAGTCAGACCTGGAGGTCCAGGGAGACCGGAGGAGCCCTGTAATCCCGGTTGTCCACGCTCACCCTGAGAACCGGGAGCTCCGGGCTCTCCTGGTACTCCCGGAGTTCCGGGCTCTCCCCTTTCAGCTGGTTCACCAGGATGGCCCTGAGGACCAATTGGCCCCTGAGGACCTTGTTCACCTTGCCGACCTGAAATAAAAGGATATGGAATAGTTGACTATGGAACCCATTTCTTTATAATAATCATTTTAAAGATTAATACTGTATATATTCACTTTAAACTAGCCTGAAATCGCGTTCGGCCAGGAACATATGGATGAATTTAAATTGCTACTTTAAATTTTACTATAATACTAATTTAAATCTTACTATAAAAGATCATGCAGGTCTAGTATTATTTTATACGAGTAGAACGAACGTAAAAAAATAAAGCACAAACAAGCAGACAACTACGTTTAAAAGAATATTTAAAACACAAATCATATGCCCGCTCCAGACTCTCCACGAAGCTACACGATAGAACGCGAGTGCAAAAGTGAGGACGGTGCGCTTGTGTCCCCTCGCCATCTCTCGCCTCACCTAGCTGCCACTCCGCTTCGTATCGGTTTTTCGGGCGCGGAAGGACGCGAGGAGGCGAGGCAAGACATTAATATTGACATAAAGTAGCTAACGCAGTCACTTGAACCACGTCCATTTTGTAGTAAACGTAGTGGGCAACTGAATAATTCGAGAGTGTGGATGGCTAGCACTCCTGCCGCCTCCATTCGCCAAGACTCGCGCCGAGAGCCTCTAGAAGGCACTGCGCGAGAGTCTGGAGCAGGCAATAGAGTTTATGTAAATATAGACATCAAAACAGTCGTACCCGGAGGTCCATCATTTCCTGCAGGTCCGGCTGTTCCTCGCTCCCCTTTCTCTCCTGGCAGGCCCGTCATGCCCCGAGGACCTGGTAGACCCATAGCGCCAAGCTGTCCTGGATGTCCCTTGCTGCCTTTAAGGCCTTCCGGTCCCTATTTATATTTGAATAATAATTAAAATTTACATAAAACTATCGCTTTCCCCCTTGGTTTTAATGATTAACGAAAGAAAACGACAGAATTTAAAAATATTACCATACAAGTAGCGTGAATAACGCAAGATGTTTAAGTTTATGTATCAAAGCTTTAACTTTTCAAGATGATAGACGTCGTAGAAAATTCTGTAGAAATTGCCTGACATTATTATTATTGTTGTCATTAAATACTAGCTGCTCCCCGCCAGCGGTATTTTTTATTTTGATATTTTTATAATCTATCATATATGTTAATCCAGCTAAAAAAAGTATTTGGGTGTCAAGTTTCTTCCAAATGCATTCATCCATTTTTGCGTGATGCCGTAACAGACATACATTAATAATAATATATATATAAAATAAAATTGATAAACATTCACATTTATGATATTTATGAAATATAAATAAACCTGTTTATGTACGACAACAAATTGTCTTAAACCGTCTTCATGAGACTTTTAATATAAGTTAAAAGTCCACTGTTCTTACCGGTGGTCCATCAGATCCTTGGGCGCCAGTTTCCCCCTTTTCTCCAGTCGAACCGGGCTGCCCGGGCAACCCACGCTCACCAATGAAACCTCTTTCACCTCGCGGTCCTGCAGCTCCGGACGGTCCTGCTGGTCCAGAAACACCGGGTTCCCCTTCTTTTCCTGGTGATCCCGGTAAGCCTGCTGCTCCTGGCATACCCTGCACAAATTATAAATATTAAAATATACCTGTGAGAAATTATATATACATATACATATTAAAATATACCTGTGAGAAATTATACTTTTCGTAGACTACGTAATAATTTTATAAATATAAAAATTATAAATATAAAAAAACAGATAGAGATTTTTTTTCATGTAAGTGGATCATTTACTTGTTTGAAAAAAAAGCAACCTCCTCTCCATCTTGTATTGGATATTTTTTTAAACAAAGTTCATTTGATTGCAAGCAGGTTATTTTAATAAATAATGTAATGTTACAATTACCGGAAATCCAGTTGGTCCAGGGGGACCCTGAGGCCCTCTTTCACCAGCTTGTCCAGTTGCACCTTGTGAGCCTTGAATTCCTGGACTGCCATCGCGCCCGGCATCACCTTTTGGTCCTTGTTGTCCTTGCAGACCTGGCTCGCCATCTTTTCCTGGTTCACCCTTAAACAGTATTTTTGTATTAAAATGATTGTATCGATTAATATCAAATATTAAAATCGTACATACAAAATGTACTAACTTGCAATCCTCTCTCTCCCGGAGTGCCCATTAGTCCTGGAGGCCCTTGTAGACCTTGTGCTCCCTGCTCACCAGGTCTCCCATCAGCACCAGGAATTCCTCTTTCTCCAGGTGGTCCAGATTTTCCTGTGATACCAGGCCTTCCCACGAGACCTCTAGGACCTTGCAACCCTTGAGGGCCAGGTCTACCTGCATCTCCAATACTTCCTTTCGAACCAGGTAAACCTACGCCACCTCGTTCACCCAGTTGTCCTTTTGGTCCTATAGGACCATCAACTCCAGGCAAACCCCGCATGCCTGGCAGTCCTCTTTCCCCTTGAGGACCAACATTGCCAGCGGGACCACGTAATCCCCTTTTGCCTCGTTTGCCTTCAGGGCCTACAGTTCCAGGCAGGCCGCGAGGACCCGGCCCACCCGTTTCTCCCCTTACGCCAGAATCACCTTTACCACCTCTCTCTCCTGGTTGACCCTATAATACAAATTGTACACGTAAATTCATCCAATCAATCCAGTATTGTTTAAATAAAAATTATTACAAATTGAATGCAACTTACTGGCATTCCTTTAGTGCCTGGTATGCCTGGATCACCTGCGATACCAGGAGTTCCTCTGGGCCCAGGAAAACCTTGAGGTCCCGATGGACCTGCTTGACCTTGCACGCCCTTTTCACCTGGAGTACCGTCCCTTCCTGCTAGACCGGGTGGCCCCGCTTCTCCTGGTATACCCGGACGACCCGCCTCACCTCTCGGTCCTTGTAGGCCCTGGCTACCTTTTGGTCCAACTATTCCTTGTTCGCCTTTAATGCCAGGAGATCCGGGGAAGCCCGGTGATCCAGGTTTCCCTACGTTGCCCTAAAATTAGCATAAAGCAAGGTTAAAAACATTTCGATCTACTGATGCAAAAATTAGACCCATAAATAAGTACAAAGTACATCGAATAAGATTTTATACTCACCATTAAACCAGGTGCTCCCGGTGCTCCGTCAACACCACGTACTCCGGGTGGACCCGGCGGACCTTCACGACCACGTTCCCCACGTGGACCGATAGGACCCTAAAAGAAATAAATAGTGATAAATTGGATACAAGATAAATGCGCTTTTCATATAAAAATCTACATGGAAAATCCGTTAAGCGCCATTTTCTCATTTTGCTGCTTAGTAGCTATTGACGAGGATTTGCGTTATTAGTATAAGATGAAAAAGGTTTATTTTATATTTCGATAGAATTCTGAAATGTGGGCGGCGCCAAGTGTTATAAATTTACCTTTTAACATATTATATAGATCTATTGTCCTTGAAATAGCTCTTCTAACTTACTAATTAAATATCCATTTCTTTGAGTCTATGTCTATGTGATTTCGTATTCAAATTTAAAACTCAAATTTAAAATATCTATATTCACATTGACGCTTGCGCGTTCTTAACAAACGTCAAATTGTACATTGCAATAGTTCGTGAAACTACCGCCAGCTCGGAAAACAGCTTCTGCTGAGAAGAGCTGGTGAGAAACTCAGCAGTTGCTCAAGAGAGCAACTGCTGAGTTTCTCGTTTAAGAAAAAATAATATTGGTTTACAAATCTGGTTGCACAATTATTTCGTTATGCTATGCATCGTTCATCATTCGTTATGTTAAAAAACACTGCATACCATAGGTCCAGAGGGGCCCATTTGCCCTGGTAATCCAGTCGGCCCCTTCTCCCCAGGGAAGCCTTGCTCGCCTTTAGCGCCATCTTTGCCATCAAATCCGCGATGCCCTTTCAGACCCTGGATTCCGGGAACACCTGGTGCTCCCCGTGGCCCGGCTTGCCCAGTAGCGCCGGCTGGTCCCGGCTCACCATCTTCTCCTGGAGATCCCTATTAGATAAAAAATAATAACATAAGTGCCATGATAGAAGTTGTAATATATATAAAGAACGGTGCAGATACAGAATCAAAATTTATTCGTTGCATTTCTTAGCGCTTACTTACGTGCTTGGAGGTAAAAAAAATTATATGAAGCGAATGAAAAAATTAAAAATTCGTAGATATAAAATTGAATTTAAATTATTTGAGCATTTGTTCATACGGCATTCTTAAGTTTTTTTTTCACATAATGTTTCTTTATGTTCATAACACCTAAGAAAAATAATAATTAAAAAAACACTAATGATTAAAATACGTCAAACCTGCTAAACGAAACTAGGGCATTTTGAAGCGAATATACATGATGAAGATTATCATAAACATTAGTAAGTTCAAGTGATAACAGATTGAAGAGTGTACTGGTACTTACATCTTTTCCTTGCAGCCCCTGGGGTCCTCTTTCGCCCGGGGGACCTTGTGGTCCGGGTAACCCTATTTCACCAGGTTCGCCGCGGGGACCTTGGAATCCTTGAGGGCCGGGTGGACCTTGGGGACCTAAGCATAATAATAGTTACTATAGAGGCAAAAATAAAAATCGATTGAATTGTCATAGCCAGTTAACACAATATTTAAAATTACTAGCTGATGTAACACGAGTTATCCTGTGTTAGGTCAGTTATTCTATCTCTATATATATACTAACCATTGCCTGCGGTTTCACCCGCATAATATTGCTTTAAGCTTTAATTTTTTTATAAAGAACCCAAATTATTTTTCAAAAATAAAAGTAGCCTATTTTACTCCTTATTACATCAGCTATCTGCCAGTCAAAGTCCCGTCAAAGTCAGAT